>MPNW01000289.1:98087-109368 GCA_011800805.1 Hirudo medicinalis
AATGGAGCCTGCGTGCAGGACTGTGGGTCAGGAAGACGACTCGGAGATGAAGGAATGTGCGTGGAATGCGAAGGAGCCTGTCCAAAAAGTGAGGCAACTTTTTTATTCATTAAACGCTCGGAATAATCGATGACGAGATTGATGCCATGTCAATTGACCTCTCAGACGAGTTTGGAGTGGTTGGGTCTGTTGTCTCTGAGAGAAATCAGGAACGGAGACGTTTTCATCGCCAACAACATGCAGCTCTGCCACACGAACCTTGAGTGGAAGAGATTTTTTGTCAACCCCCTCCAGATGGCCATCGTTCAGTACAATAAGGATCCATTGGATTGTGGTGAGTAACTGGAAAGTTTTACTCTCAAACAACTACAATGCAAAAACTTAACTTAGCAAGGTTTGTCACGAGCAGTGTGAAGAAGGAGGTTGCTGGGGCAGAGAGGACATTCACTGCATCAGTTGCAAGTCCTTCGCCTTCAACTCGAGATGTCTCCCTCACTGCGTGTCTTGTTCCAAGTTCTCCTACGAAGGGAGGTGCGTTGAAAAATGTCCGGACGACCATTATCTGCCAAAAGTGCGACCCAAAATGCCTGACTGCTCAGCAAAATGTTTTGAGTAATTCAGCCTACCTTGAATATTTCTTGCACCATATTCTGATAATCTCAGCTCTCCCATCCCAAAAATAGACTAACCCAGCTGTGATCTACACAAATAGAATAACTTCAGTGCCATCAACCAGGATATGGCTTGCTTGGTCAAGCAAATTTTAGTGTCTGCTCAACCAGCTGAACAGAATCAAAGTTGTTCTTCCTCTTCAAATTTAGCTGTGATATTCTATTCCTATGTTGCCATTCATTCATTCTTTCTTGCCATAACAAGATGCATATTAAAACTCATGGCAAATGAGTGCCCAGGCAATGCAGTTACAATTTAATAATTAACTTTGTGCAATTCCAGGCAAACACATGATGAAATTAAATATTTTTATTAATAAATTTAAGTCTCATGAGAATTTCTATTGTTCCATCAGAGCTCCATCAGTGTGGGATGGGGGCTGGGAGTCCATGTTCATCGCAGCCATTGAGGTTGATTGACTTGCAGAACTTACACAAATGGTTGTTCCTGATATGCACAACCAAGTCCCGCCAGTAGAGATACCGACGATCAGCGCAGGTGTTACAGATCCAGAGCCCCTCAGAATCCCCATCTAGAGATATTAATCAAGTAAAAGCAAGCTGTAGCTGGAGTCGGTCGATCCAAGACACACAAAATTAAGCATACGTTGATGCGCAGTGGCTTGATGCACATTCAGATCTTTCGCTTGACTGAAGGTGGATCCGCATGCTTCAACAGGGCAATCGAAAGTCACCGACGAGCTGTCGTGGTTCGCCAGCTGATATGCATTGGTGCGTTTCTGTGATTTTAAGTAAATTTAATAATTATTAAAGGTAAGGTTTGTCACGAGCAGTGTGAAGAAGCCTTGACCCCAAAAACTTACGATAATAGTTATTTCCAGCTTGCTTATGCCGTCCATCTCAATACTAGTTTGAAAAGATATAAACAAAGCGGCAGAGGTTTTTATGTATATCAAATATAATACGATTTAGGAATTAATTCATTTCAATCTGATTATGAGGGCAATTATTCGGTGACTAATGTGGTAAAACTGTGGAAAAAAAAAAGTCGAAAACCAGATTTGCATGGATTGTAATTTAAATTAAATTAAATTTAGACAATTTAGTTATTTTTTGGCTCCCGCATTAGGATGATTTTCTTATTTCTCAAATTGAGTTTCACGCTGTAAGCAGACGACTCTAGAACTGATCCTGTCTGGAAATTCCATTACCTCACATCCCTGGGCCACAAAATCCTTCTAGTAGTTTTGATTAAATAATTTGAAATTTAAAACTTAAATTTCACCAGCAGGCACTTATATGATGGTAAAAGGTTAGATTTTGAGCTAGATGAGATTAGCAGACACTCAAATTAAATAGGCACTGCGAAGTTTGAAATTTTAATGATTAAGACAGCAGAAATTAAACAAAAGATACAAGGATATGCTCGCACGTATCTGACAATTCCTTTGCAATGATGAATTGCTAGGTTTCTTCAATGTCTATAAATTATTTTATTGGTTATTGGACTCTCACGCAGTAAACTAATTGTTTATTCCTTGAGTTTTCGCTTAATTTTGTAAAGCAAACCTTAAATGTTAAATACCTAATGTTTAATAGAGAAATAAACTCACAGAAACATTATTGTTTAAGATAATTTTATTACAACAATTTAGAAACAAAAACACATCTGTGCTGAACTCTTAATTTTTCAATTGAAGATCTAAAAGCCTGGTTGACATGATTTTCTGGTGACTTTAACCATTCCTTGTGAAGGATTTGTCAGTTGTGAGAGTCGATGAGTGGTGTATTCAGCCTTGCTAATTACCTGAGGTAACATCTTTTCCTCAAATGCCAAATAAGCAGTTTCCATTGTTGAAACCAACAGTTTCCGACTGTTCGAATGAAAACAATGTATTGAAATTTATTCAATACAAAGTTTGAAAATTTTTCCAGCATGAATCAGTATGTTGATCACATTTTGGAGATTTGCGAACAATTGGAAAACTTAGGAGAACCATTTCGTGACAACGTCATTGGAGCTATAATCCTCGGTGGCCTTCCAGAAACCTTCACACCTTTGATTTGGGGATTCAAGGTACCCAACAAGACATCACTGTGGAGTTTGTGAAGCAGCCATTTTTCCATAAAGGATTTGGGAGTTTCCAAATAGTGAAATAGAGGGTGCATTCAGCAGCAAAGCAGTGAAGAATGGTCCGCGATGCTTCAGCTGTGGGAACTATGATCACATCAGAAAGGATTGTCCAAAAGTCAAGAATTTCAAAAAAATAAAGGGGAAAAATCAAACTGCTAGATCAAATTTTACTACTTTTGCTGCCAATAATTTGATGAATTCTGAGGACTGGTATTTGGACACAGGAGCAACTTCTCACTTGTGCTCGAGCAAGGATGTTATGAATGATTTTGTTCCCAATAATGCTAATTGTGTAAAAATTGCAGATGGCACAATATTACAAAGTGTCGGTGTTGGAAAAATCCAAATTTTGCTGAAGACTAAGAATACCATGGATGCCAAGGATGTTTTGTATGTGCCAGATTTGTCGATAAATCTTTTGGCAGTGAGTAAAATTACACAATTTAGGAGAAGTGTTATTTTTGATCAACAAGTAGTTACTTCACGAACACTTCGCCAAATGGCAATATATGGCTCGGAGATTGGGCAGATTTGAACAGATATTAGCTTGATTAGTTGGTCAAAGGCATGGCCATCGGAGTCGACAAGGGACAGACAAGACAAGCCCTTGTGAAGCTTGCATGAAAGGTAAACATAGTAGAAAGCCATTCAAGTCAACTGGTGCAAGGTGCACCAAAGATCTCCTAGAGCTGATACATTCTGACATTTGTGGCCCCATGCCATCAGCTTCAATTGGTGGAGCCAAGTAATTTGTAGCTTTTATTGATGATTTCATTAGATATTGTTTTGTGTACTTTATGAATTCAAAGACAGAAGTTGTTGAAAAATTCAAAGAGTTTAAACATTTGTTACAATGGTCTTGAATAAGTTAATAGCCACCTTTCTAGGATTCTGAAAAATAATGGAATCATTCATGAGAAAACTGTTGCAACCCTTCCCGCTACGCTGCTACTCCAGCAGTTATGTTGTCAGTCGAAGCATTGTTGCCGTTGT
Source organism: Hirudo medicinalis (assembly GCA_011800805.1). NCBI lineage: Eukaryota > Metazoa > Annelida > Clitellata > Hirudinida > Hirudinidae > Hirudo > Hirudo medicinalis. Next base: position 101,847 of record MPNW01000289.1, read on the forward strand.
TGTAAATAAACTTTGTAGCGAACTCGCCTTCGTCATCAATGCAGCTGTCGCTACAAATTGGTGAACCCGACGGAAGACCGCAGATCTCTCGACGAACCTCATCAACCAAGTGTTCTTCGTCATTTGCAGTCGCAGCAAATTTGTAACTCTGAAGAACACGCAACTACAACCGGGTTTCATCGGCAAATCGATGATCCAGAAGAACACGCATCATCAGTTTTCACGTACAACTCAGACGAAGAACTTGCAACAACGCAACTCCGACACAGAACAGTCAAAAATCACGTTTCGTCATCAAGAGGCTTCATGCTTCTCGGCGATAGGAAGATGCACAACAAGAGATTGAGAGGCATGCCAACAACTAAAAATCGGACATGACTTCAACCTCAGCCTCAACTCAAATTTCAGTCACCTCAGCAACTTAATGGACAAAGTTCTCTTATCATCTCTCGCATTAATGATCAGGGGACGTCAATCAACATCAGCATCGAGAGAATTCGACAAACAACGATTTGGCAATCAACGTTCAGCAGCATCTGCACCCAGATCAACATCTCGCATCACATCTGCTCGAAGATCGACGCAACAAGCATCAACAGAGTCAATGGTATGTCGTCTCAACCTCACGTGAACAACTTGACACAGTTCCGACGCTTAACACTAGCTGCAACTGTCTCACCAAGAAAGTCCACTGCAACGACACTGCATGCACGACATCACCAGCTCTTCATCGAGGACACCTCCGGTAGTATCAGCCAGAATGTCCAGACAACTCGTTCCAGAGCAACTCATTCAACTTGCACACAGGATCAAGAGCAACTTGATCAACATGGACAAAGACATCAGCACAAGTAGAGCATGCCTTTTGTCAGCAAGCCAGTTTCTCGCCATGACACAACATCGAATTTCTCTCATTCAAATAAGCCCCACCGCATCAACATTCATCTTGGACCACTACAAGCAAACGACGAGTAAACCGCATCAGCACTCTTCGCAAACGAACAGAACGTCAAGGGACTCAAGCGAACAACCTTTCCTGCGACTACACCAGTCGTCATTCAACGAACAGTATCATCAACTCATCGCAGACCGAAGCCAGGACATCGATTCAATAGCACCAACTCCTGTCAAGACTCGATCTGTCAAAGAAGTTCTCTGAATATTTAACTGAAATGACATTGTTTTAAGCATTTATCATTCGCTGGTTACTCTCTGGTAGGGGAGTATTGTAGGATCGTACATCCATCATAATCATGTGCTGATCCTAACCCTATCAGCGATGACTTACCAGGCGTCTATCCTTTGTTTGTGGACATCGTCCTTTGTCCTGTCTGGCTATTTAAGAAGCTAAGTGCCCCCATCTACATAGGCTTTCGAAAAAATGACACAAAATACGTAGTCATTGTTATATATTATGCAATATAATTTTGTATTAGCATTTGTAATCTTTTGGATGCCTGGTCCAGCTCATTGTTCATTCAATAAACAATAAATCACGATACACGACATGGCGCAGTCGACGAACTTATCGGATTTCGGTCATCTCAGTATCTTATACCTTGCCACCACCACCTCCGCTGGAATATAGTTCGCCCAATCTCGCGGAAGCATGGAGACGTTGGAAGAACGGATATGATACCTTTTACAGGCTCCGTAATGGTGATCAGATTCCGGAAGACAAAAGAATGTTTCTCCTCCTNTAGTTCGCCCAATCTCGCGGAAGCATGGAGACGTTGGAAGAACGGATATGATACCTTTTACAGGCTCCGTAATGGTGATCAGATTCCGGAAGACAAAAGAATGTTTCTCCTCCTGCAAGCTCTAGGAGCAGAGGCAGTGTCTATCTACTATGATATGGACTTCGATAAAGAGGAAGACAAAATGGGTCACGACGCCGTTTTGTCAAGATTTGCCGAGAAATGTGCACCCATGCAACACATCCTAGTGAGATGCACAATTTCTATCAAAATGCCAGGAATACTGGGGAATCCATGTGTGACTTCGTGGATCGTGTTAAGCGGGCCGCCAGGAGTTTCGTGATCAAACCCTTAACATGGTTCAAGACAAGCTCGTTCTGAACTATCCGGACCAAGCTGTCAAGCAACGGATGATGGGGGGAGAAGGATATTTCCTTGGACAACATGGTGAAATTAGCATTCACGTTCGAGTCGATCCAGAGCAATTGTCGAACAATCGACAATAGTTGTGACATTAACCGCATCGCGATTCCCACACAGACAATGGTTAGGGACAAAAATCAAAAGTGTAGAAATTGTGGTCGATCCCACGAATCGGTTTGTCCAGTAAAGGGACAGGTATGCAGAAGGTGTGGGAAGAAAAATCACTTTGAGAGGGTTTGTCATGCTAAATCTTGTGTGTTTTGCGTTAATGATGGTCCATCTTTAACGTTCAAAATCGTTAGGAGCGGATGTCAACACGATCAGCTATCACGACTTGAAAACTGTTCCCAACGTTATTATGAGGAAATCAAAGATTCGTTTAAGGCCATACGTTACGAAGGAATTTTTGCAACCACTGGGAATAGTTGAATTGTCATTGAGACATCCCTACACAAAAGGGTGTTATAAGGATGACTTTATTGTAATTCAGGATAATGCGGAAACCCTACTAGGCAGACATTTCTGTGAGAGGTACAATTTGGTCATTTTAAACATTCCAAAGCACATAAGAAACTCAAACATTACTCAGAGTTTTCATCCCGATGATTGTGACATAAACTTGTCACATTCAGATTGATTCAGATTCAGATTTCTTCAAATCCCTTATTTACAATCAGTATTACAGAGTTTGAGGGATTGGGAAAGGTTCCATTTGAGTACAAAATCCGTTTGCCGGCACCTCAATCAGTAGCAGACCTAAGAAGGTTAATGGGAATGCTTGCTTATATTAGTAAATTTATTCCAAAGATGGTTGATTTCACTGAGCCTTCAGATCTCTGCTTAAAAAGAACTCCATGTTCCAATGGTCACAAAATCACGCGGTAGCATTCGAGCGGATCAAACAAACCATTGTTAGCCTTCCTCTCTTAAAATTCTTTAACCCTAAAAGTGAGATAGTGATGCAGGCAGATGCATCATGTTTTGGGTTAGGAGCTTGTCTAGTGCAGAAAGAAGGGCCAGTTGCATATGCCAGTCGATCCCTGACAGATTGTGAACGTAAGTATGCCCAAATCGAGAAAGAACTGTTAGCAATAGTGTTTGCCTGTAATAAGTCAGATATATATACGGACAACCTGTCACAGTTCACACAGATCATAGGCCTCTCGAATCAATTTTCAAAATGTCTATACATGATACTTCTCCTCGTCTTCAAAGGTTACCCTTGAAACTTTTGCGCTACCAATTAACAGTCAAGTATGTTTCAGGAAAAGACTTGTACATTCCTGGTACTCTTTCTCGAGCCCCCATACCAACGTGTCCCATGAATCTGAGCTGGAGTCGGAAATGGCAATGTCTGTTCACATTCTCTTAAAGACCCTCAGCATTCCACCCAATAGGCATGAAGATCTTGTTCAAGGAATATTAAAAGACCCACAGCTGGTGCAAGTCATCAGCTATTCTCGAAACGGTTGGCCTCACACGATGGCTGAAGCCTTTCTGGGATTGCCGGCAGGACATCACAATTGCAGACGGATTAGTTTTGATGAACAACCGCGTGATAGCTCCAGTCAGTGAGCGTCATAACCTCTTAGGCAAGTTACATGCGGCACCTCAAGGCATCGACAAAATGAAAAAATTAGCTCCCAATTATGTTTATTGGCCAGGTATTGACAAAGACATAGAAAGATACGTGTTGTCTTGTAGCGTTTGCTTAAATTATCGAAATTTACCAAAGAAAGAGACTCTCATGCCTCACGATATCACTGATAGGCCATGGGAGAAAGTTGGATATATTTACTCTAAATTCACAAGATTATCTAATAGTCGTTGATTATTTTAGCAAATTTGTTGAAGAGATTCAATTGCAGAATAAAACAGGATCAACGGTCGTAAATCATTTGAAAGCGAGACACGGCATTCCGATGCTAGTAATATCTGATAATATGCATTCAACTTAGAACCATGTCACCGATTCGTTAAAGAATGGGGTTTTCAGCGCAGTATACAAGCCCTGGAAATGCACGTTCAAATGGGATGGCAGAAAGACACATTCAAACAGTTAAGAATGTCTTAAAGAAAGATGAAGAAAAGACGGACAAAATTCTTGCGTTGCTCAGTCTAAGAAATATTCCAATTTCAGGACTTGATGCTTCACCTGCACAGCTATTATTTAGAAGGAGATTGCGAGACTTGTTGCCAATTGTAAAGAAACAATTAGACTCACAAGTCATATTGGAAGCCAGGAAGCAGCTACAACAGATACAAGAGAGGACAAAGAAAAATCACGACCTGCAGCACTCAACGCAACATCGAATTCTTTGCCCTGGAAGTAAGGTGAGATTTAGGATCGACAATGGATGGAGGAAAAATAAAGTCCAATGAGGGATTCAGAAGGTACAGGGTTTTGTCAAGCGATGGCCAGGAATTCGTTCGCAATAGAAGATTCATTTTCCCAACGCAAAGTGTAGAACCATGGATTCAATTTCCTTTGGCGAGTCGAACTGTCTCTGACCATGGACTTCCCTCGGTCATAGTTCCTGAGCTGCGGAATAACTCGAATGAACTGAATAACCATGTGCAAGAACTTTCAGAATCAGTGATCAAAACATCTAGATATGGAAGAATTGTGAAACTTCCAGTTCGTTAAGGTTTCGACTAAGAGCTAGGGAGGGAGATGTTATATATTTGTAAAATTATATTGCATAATACAATTTTATGTCAGCATTTGTAATCTTTTGGACGTCTGGTCCATCTCATTGTTTTTCAATAAATCATGATACACGACAGTCATGACTAGGAACTGGTTATGCTTCTCTCTCTCTCTCTCTCTCGCTCTCTCTAATGGATGTGTTTACTCCTTCACATGCAGATTGCACAAAATAAAACAAAATCTGAGTTTTCTCAGCTTTCGCCTATTGGATTCTGTGATTGTTAACATTCACAAGAACGTCTACATAGTCATGAGCAGTCAACAGAACATTGAAGGCTACGATTGCTTTCAATAGGAGGTTAAAAGCAATTGGGCGAAATGATACGGAGCTGACACAACAGGCTAGTGTCTATAGCAGTACTGGAGATCAGTGTTGAAACGAGTAGTCAGCGTTATTAAATTTATTGCCGAATTGATTGGATCACCTAGAAATGGAAACTTTCTGGGTATTCTTGAACTCATCGCCCAGTACGCCACTTTCTTGCACTGTCCAACTGGCCCTTGTATTGAGGTACACGGAAGAGATGGTCCAGTGGAACGTTTGTAATATTCATGGCAAACAAAGGCCACGGCGCTCAAGAGATGTTCAATGCCTTGATGGAATGTTTGAAGCTACATGACCTAGATCTGGGAACTGCCGCGGACAAAGTTACGACAATGCATCTGCAATGACTGGTAAGTGCAATGGTCTACAAGCCAAAGTGAGAGAGAAGAACAGTCTTGCATCCTGGATTCTTTGTACAACACATTCTCTAAACTTGGTTTGAAAAATGCTGTAGAATGGTACTCGAGTACAATACATTTTTTTTACTTCATTGAAAAGCTGTTCGTCTTCACAATTTCAACGCATCGGCATCAATTTTTGACTGAGGCTTTGCAACAATCATCATTGATTCGTCATTGACTCTCAAACGTGTCATAACAACATGTTGGTCCTGCAGAGCTGACGCAACGAAGGCACTTAAGCATGACTAAGGATGTACTGAAACAAATTGCTGATGACATTGAAGAAAAAGGGTATGTACGATGTGATGCAAAAGGATTGTTAAGACAGATAAATCATCTTGAAACAAGTATTTACAACATCTTCTGGAATGATATCCTGCAAAGAACAAATGCTTACTCTAAATACTGCTGTGTCGTCATTGACCAGCTTGAAAAACTATGCAGAATGTGGAAGTCCACAAAAACAATAAACGCAGTAAAAATGTAGTAAAATAAAGCTACTTTTTTTTAAACAATTCGACCCATAAAATTCAGGTGAGAACTTATAAATTTTAAACCCAGATGTCGTGAGGGGACCTCACTCTCAGCTTGCATGGTCTTGTCGTGGATTCGTGATACCCGCATGGAGGGTTATTGTACCGGCCTTTAAATTATGTAGATGGATGTGCACTTTATATTGCGGGTGTGTGGACGTCCACAAAGGGAAGGAACTTGATGTGGATGCTTGTGGATAGGTGGAGGGAGGGGGGAAAAATCCAGTTTTCTTATGGACGTCATATATGGATGGCCCCTAAAGGGGAGTTGGAAAGGGGGCCCTCCCACAGGCTTAATCCGGCACTATAACATAGCAGATATTTATTTGCGTTTCGACACTGGCTATTAAGATCAATATTTCCGAATGTCCCTATTTGCAGGATAAGCTGAATTGAAGACTTCAATTTGAAGTACGGCTGCAGATTTATATACGTTAACGGGAGATTAATGCGTTAAACAAAATTGCAGTTAAAATAGTTAACGCGACATGTTAAATTTTTAATTTTATAAATATTTTGATCGAAATTTTTGTCAACTCTGTTTTGTGTCCTTCTGACTTTCTTTTTGTTTATGAAGATTTACCATTTTGCGCTTAAAAAAAGATGGCCACAAGTACACTAGTAGGTCGATTTTGGGAGGAAAATTTACTTTCAAATCAAACTCTATTGTAGTTTGCAACATAATGTAAATGCGAGTTTAAATATCATCGCAATATGTCATCTCTTACATATCATTTGAGTATAAACACCCATTTAATCCTGGGGATCAATTGATGACATCTGCTAATTGCAAACCTTCTCAACATCATTATAGAGCCGAAACAAAGATCGACAAAGCTAGCTGTTCATTAAAATGGTGGCGGAAGTGTGCACCACCACATGTCCTTATTGTTAAGCTAGCATTAAAATACCTAGCTTCTCCAGCAACCACAGTGTCATGTGAACGGTTGTTTTCCTGGGCATGTTGTGAACAGCAACCTGCCTTCTTGACTCCGGATAACTGTTAACAGGCTCATTTGCCTCATCAACTGGCTGAATATGGACTATGTCCACAAAAGACTATAAATTATTTGAATGAATAAAATTGATTTTAGTGTAAAAATAGAATGTATTGAGAAATTTATTGGAAAATAAGAAGGTTCGATTAAAAACGAGTTAACTACGATTAAGAAAAATAATCGCGCGATCAGAAAAATTAATGGATATGTAGCCCTAATTTGAAGTAATAACTTCAAGGTGGTTCAAGATATTTAGAAAACTCTTATTTAGGGATATCTCCAGGGGAGTAGATTTGAATAAGGATTGAAGGAGCACACGCACACAGCACAAAGATGCGCGAAGTCATTGGAGAACTTCGGCCTGCCTGTGCCCAGCTTCGAGTGTACCAAGCTCCAGCAGCAGAACGAAGAACTTCGTCCTAAGCGTGCAGGACC
>MPNW01000290.1:36874-51262 GCA_011800805.1 Hirudo medicinalis
CATCATTTTCCTTTTTCTTTTTTTGTTGTGGTATTTATATCTTGGCTTGTTCATACTCGTTGTGGATAAAAGCAATCGTAATGACCTTAATAATTTCATCAGTTTCATTTGCATTAAGTGAAATAGCCAATGGGACGGCTCAGCATCTCTCAGCAATTCTCAGCATCGCAGCCAATTATCATTGGAATGTTCAACCATCACTCTAGTCTCACAATATCTCATCAATATCTGTAATAAATATAGAGATATAGACATCAGACAGAAATATCACAATTTATTTTAATCTATGTTCCCTTGACCATGGCTCAAAATAACATCAGATTTGGGGCCATACTCCATCAATCAACTGAGTGTCAAACTCAGAATAAGTGTGGTTGAAAATATGATTCACGTAATCTTTGTATGTCTTATCAATAAATGAATGAAGACCATCCAAAGTCCTAAATGAATCGACAGCTTCAGGAATTTCTTTAAAGTTTTATTATCTAAAAGTTCATACATTACTTTATGTTTTACATCATAATAATTGTTGACAAGTAGCAAGCAGAAACAAACTTACAATATTTCTTATAAATCTGACAAAACTCCTTGTTGTCTGATGATAGGATGCTCCCACAATGGGATTAAAATCTATGCTGGCATTGTGAGAGGTAAATTACTGAAAATTAGACCATGCATGAGTGCAATTCTCCTTGCTTTCAATAGCTCTGTTCTACATTATTGATTAACTGTTGTACTTTTTTGCCCTAATATCAGGAGGAGACCAGAGATGGGTGTGTCCTCAATTCTTGAATGACCTCCCTCTTCTGACTTCCTCAAATTGGACAATAAGACTTTTCGACCATCACCAGAGATAGTATGTGCTTGGGAGAGAGGGCACTGTGGTTTGCCTCTAAGGCATTCGTCAGGGTAACAAGAAAATATGAAAATTTAAAGTAACATTTACAAGAATATTTAAAAGTGAAATTAAAATTTAAAATACAAATGACAAATATTTGATTATAGGAATGAAACCAAAATATAACATAAAAGATAAAATGTTGAAGAGCAATTCTAAGATTGCAACAAAGGCAACAAATGTAGTTACAATGTATCACCGTTTTCTTCTGACAGTGATGAAAACATCGTCATTCAGGTGAGCAAACGAAGCAATGCCTTGAGTGACATCCAGATTAACATCAGAAACAACTCCAACAACTATAACATCTAAGACTCCAGTTTTTCCAAGTACTACAAAAGTTTTGTCTCTCAAACCACTGTCTTTGCTGGAGGTGCCTTTAATATCACCATCAAGAAAAGATTTGACAGAAGCATTATTCTGAAGAGACTGCATAGCCACAGAATCAGGAATTGCAGGATGACCATTAACTGTTGTAGATATAAATTTACTGGTGCCAACCTTCATAATGACTTTTATGGGAAAACTAACACAATTAATCAAGGATAAGGTGCCACCAGTGAAATCTTTCTGCATATTAATGCGAGGCTTTTCTCATGAGATGAATAAGGCTTCATACAGTTTAATCCTTGAAGGACAACGTTCGGTGCGCAAAGTTTCTGTGTTATCATCAAGAAGTCCTCTATTAATATGAGTCTGATGAGTCCTCAAATGTTCCTTAATACTGCCCCCTTGGACATGCATCGTCAACCTTCTTGCCAGATTTGTTCTTGTGTGTCCAATGTAACAGTGCGGTGTATCATAATGGTATGGGCACGTAAATTACTAGAGTAATCGCACCTTAATATCAATACGGACATTCCACAGTAAATAACAATAATAAACCACGCCCCCATATTATTATTATAATAAATTATGTAAATAAAGAATCAAAATTTAAAAAAATTTAACAAACGCTTAAATAAATAATTTTAGTGATTAGTAAAAATTTATATCATTTATAGACTTTAATATCTATTTAAGGAATTAAATATCGCTTTGCTTAAGCATTTAAAATAGTTTTACAAATTGCAAATTTAAATGTATAAATATTTTTAATTTAATATTTTCTGTGCATTCTTAAATTTTATAAACTTATTGACTACGAAAATCAATGTATTGTATTGGCTACCAATCTGCTACCTATATGAAGAGCTATAAATAGATTCTGAATATCCAGATTCTTTAATTTCATACAGATAATGAGGCTATGTTTTCAAACATTGAATTAATATTATGATGAGCGTCTCTTTTATATGATGATGATGGAGACGGTGATGATGATGATAATCATTAAAATAAAATAATAATAATAATAGTTAATTTATAATGCTCCATTTTCATAGCGTCAGAGATGCTTAATGATGTTTACATAATAAGTTTCGCCGCAAAAAGTTATAAATTTTAAGTATAAAATTTGGATCTGGTTGATACGAGGATAAGTTGATGAAACCATTAAGGGTTTCAGTCACAACAAATTGACTTCCATAGAGCTTGCCAAGTTTTCGAGCTATTATATTTCGCTTACTGTTGTCACATTGCATGAAATAAGAATCTAAACATGAATTCAATTGCAAACTTTGACACTTCTTCTAGCTTCTTATTGTTCTCCAAAAACTCCAGAACCATTATATTTAAACATGAATGCTTACGGCATCGCACAACCTTTTTTCTTTAAACTTTGCTATTTATTTACATATTTTAGCAAGTTAGTGATGTATGTTTAGCTTATAAACCCTGAGAAGTTCTTGGTCTTCTTAACCAGTATAAGCAATAATTATGCTATGTTACGATTATATTAAGGCAGCACCAACAGAAGCGCGGGTACCGATGACTTTTATACAAAGTTAATCTTCGAATCCCACTTGCTGAATCGCATTAATATATGATGCCATATCAAAACAGTCTAATATCACTAGTAGTTTCAAATCACGCAAACCCAGAGCTGCTCTCAGCACTTGCTCAAGTGTAATATGACGCTAGAATTTCTGCAAACGTTAATTCTAAAAAAACATATCAGCAGAAGTAATTGGATTTCTAACAAATGGATATAAACATTAGCTCCATGATTCAGGCCAGGAATGGCAACCTAGAAGTGAACACCAACACACTTGCACAAGTTGCGTTCACAATATTCTCTGAGTCCTTAGAAATTGCTGATTGCACCAACGATTTGACCCCAACTCTCAGTCATTGACTACAGAAGGTTTACTTTTAACTCATAAAGAGAGCTGAGGGCAGAAATAACAACTTTCAGATTAAAAATAAAGATTAATGATCCATCTATTTTAGAATTATCAAATTTGACAAATGTACATGATGCCATAAGTTACAGCTCCAGAAATAATCTAAACAATTAAAAAAAAATCACATCAACAAATAGCTTGTGTAAGCAGATTTAGCAAACAAATTAGCCACTAAGCAATCATCATAATCACCTTAAGTTGCACCAAATGACACTTTTTTAAATGTGGAGATGGAATGAATTCATTAAGTATCTTTCTTGCTAAAACAACCCTCCAATTAATTAAAAACACAACCATAGATTGAAATAAAGCACATCACAACAAAGTCATAAGATTCATGGTCTATCATACATAATGAATGTCTTGTACAAAAACTTGACCATACCAGCAAAGCCAAACACAAAATTAACATAAAAATTATCAGGAAGTTTAATAGAAAACTAATTAGAAGGTAATTGTAAGTGGCAATTAATCACATTTCAACTTCAAATGTCTTACTTTTGCCTATAGTTTGTGTGCTAAACATAAGTCAATGGACATTGAGGAAAGAATTACAAATGATGACCAAAGAATTAGCAAGAGCATCCATCCCTGGTGGGGATCTGGTCATTGGCAATGGATCCTCCACGGGGACTCATGGGCTTATGCTGAACACCAGACTCAGCTGCATTCAGGTCCAAGCTGAGCAACAATATTTGCATTAAAATGATTCTGAACATTGCACAATCATCATTCCATAAGCTTCACAACATTTCAATACACAAAGTAAAACTTTCCAACCTTCCATCTTGGATGTTTTGATATATCTTTTTGGCTGTGTCCAAGAATGCATCTTCAACATTATCTCCACTAAAATCAATTTTGAGAAAACATAAATTAAATTACTTAGAAATTTCAATAAAATATGTCAAAATTCTAACGTCTTAGCACTTGACTCCAAAAATAAAAGACCTGAGGAAAGAATAAGTAATTGATAATCAAAACAATGAGAAATCATGATTATGTATCGAGCAAATAAATCTCAACACGACAAACCATTCTCATCAGCAAATTGTTTTGCTTCTTCATAAGAGACGTCCCTTTGAGCATCAAGATCGCTTTTGTTTCCAACCATAAATATGACCTGCACCAGAACATTTATTTCATAATTTCAGACATCAAACAGTTTGAAATCACTTTCTAGAATGAAGCTTTAATTTATTTAATTTTGAGATCTGTTACAAAAGGAAAATGTAATTGAAGTAAACTCAAACAAATATTGGCAAAAAATAAGATTGCATTAAACACATTTAAATGTCAACAAGTGAATGGCAAATCTTTTAAATTATCACCAGATGATAATTGCTTTTAAAATTCTAAATTATTTCGAGAGCCCCAACACAACCCTAAATCATAAAATCTAATCAATGCATTTGGCGTTAGAATTACAATTCCAACTAATAACAGTTAAGCTGAATAAATGATTCGCATGACACTAACAGTGTTGGGGTTCGTGAGATTCCTGGCATCTGTCAACCAACTGCTGAGATGATTGTAAGTGCTCCTCCTGAAAGAATTTCATTGAATGTTATTTCCTTCAATAACTAAACTCAATATCAGAATGATAACACAAAGTAATGACATACAAATATGACTCAATCATTTAAAAATGTTAATGGATCTATTTAAATTCACCATAACATTCTGACATCTTTTTAGTAAAGGCCAGTGACTTTGTGTTGAGTAAGAATTTGATAAAAAGGAATGTTTTCTGAGCACCATGGAAACAAATATCATCTATTTCCCACTAATGTCCTAATGATGAAATCTTTTTTATTTCAACATCTTTTCATAAATGCATGAATTTTGTCTTTGTATTGGTATACAAAATAAGGTGACAACCTTCACTTCAAATGCAGTTCCATGTTTCATTATTGAATTTTTAAAGAAGTGTTGGAAATAAATAATTTCTATCATAAACACATCCTCTGTCTAACTTTTGACAAATTAGCCAAACTATATATTTCCACACCATCATCAAACTTTCTAATGGTAATCAATATATCCAAAATTAATTCAATATCAAAACATTGTGATTAGTTTATAACTTTTACAAGCCACTATTTTTAATTTGTTTCAAATCTGTTTTTTTAAATCCAGCTATGGGCATTTTCTTCATCCACTGAATGAAGTAAGATTGTTACATCAAAATGACTATAATCAATAAACTGCATGCCTTTTATATCTTTGGAGGACTGAAAAGCTGGTTTATGATTAAGACCACATTTGTACCTCTTCACCAAGCTGGATTTTGCATTAATGCGTAAATAAACTAAATCAAAGAATAAGTATGACCTGGTGATGTCATATACCATGAGAGCCCCTGCAGCTCCTCTGTAATAGCTCCTTGTAACAGCTCTAAACCTTTCTTGACCAGCTGTGTCCCATATTTGGAGTTTAATTTTTTGTCCAGCAACCTCAATTATTCTACACAAAAATAATTTGTAAACTTAAAGTTTGACCAAACATGACATTATAATTTGGTATAAAATAATAAATTAATGTTGTATACCTGGTGCCAAATTCCACTCCAATTGTATGAGGGCAATCAGCCATAACTAAAAACAAAACAAATAATTCTGTTATCCAAATTGTTAATCATACCAGAAATCATTCACCATATACAACTGTAAACAATCAATACCAACACTTCTTCTCTGTGAATTGATGAAGTAAACATGACTTTCCAACTCCCATATCACCAATAATAATGTATTTAAAAATGTAAGAGTAATTGTAGGGTCCAGCGGTTGCCATGTCCGCGAAAGTGTGTTCACTTATCTGTAATCTAAGAATTGAATCAAATTAAATGCCACTCTTCGAACAACGAAAGCTGCTACGGCGACTGATACGTAAGCTACCAATATAAGGGGCGTTAATTATTGAATTGACAATAAGTAACTAAAAGATAAACCATAGACAAAAACCACACAAAATAATATAATATACTCAAGATGCCTTCGTAAAATTTATTGAAGCCGAAATCAATTATTAATAAGACTTTGTGAGATCGTTGAAAATGCTCTAAAAATATCAATCAAAGAAACGCATACGAACATAAAATATCAAAATGTGTATCGGTGTAAATTCATAAAATGTTATTTATTTAAGAACCTCATGAATAAAAATGAATACGTAATTTTAAGGATATCAAATTACGATGTTAAGCAAAAGTCATTAAACATACTTTAAAAGCTTCATGTTCAAATGTTTTATCTGACTTAAGTTTTTATTTGACTATAAAAAATAAATCTGCTGTTTTTTTTTCAAAAATTAAGAAATACTTTATGTGGCTGACGCCAAAAGCCCCAAACCACGAGGATGCTTGAGGGAGGAGCTGCAATGAGGGGAGGAACTACATTTTGTAAACAAATTTAAAAAATCCCGAACTACCGGTATAACGTTGGCTCTGATCTCTTTGATAAAAAATCTAAATTTTAACAGATCGATTTATAACATTACCGTTAGTCCTTCAGTTCAGTTCAGTTGTCAATGCTTGAACTGATTTGCAAAATCTGTAACTTCTATGTTGCTTCACAAGCAGAGCCGCCGAGAGGCAAGGGTCCATGTATATTGAGCAACCAATGATTTATATTCAAATTTTAGAATGATTTCGGCTATAAATAGAAGGGACAGAGGACATCGTAATGACACTTAATTTGAATTAATAACATGATTTGGAATCATTATTAATGTCTTACATTACAGGAAAGTTAAAGATATGACGAATGCGAAAAACGCATATTTGCGATTTTAACGCATATTTCTGGATTTTATCATCAGATCACACAAATATTTCCGAATTTGATAAACTTTCTCTATCTAATAACATATCGAAATTTTGGTTTGAAAAAAATAATTCAGTTAAAAGTTATTTATTATTTTTTATTTATTTATTTATTAACAACTTTGGTCAAAGGGTCATTCGACCTCTTACATGACCAAGAGTACTTAAGAAAACAGAAATGCACAAATTTGAACGAAAGTATCAATGACAGCATAAAGCTAAACTAAGCCCGCATAGCCTCAAAATAAAAATGAAATACATTCGTTTGTGGACAAAAAAAAAAAAGAAAGAAACTATTTGTAGGTGAGATATTGATTTAAGTTAAGTTCACGAACAGCCGAGTCAAAACGAGAAACAGATGATGAATTTACAATATCGGTAAGCAGGGAATTCCAGGATTACAGAAGAAATTCTTAGTAGCTTCACATCTGATTTTACCAGTTCTTAGTTTAAAATTATGACCTCGTGTTCTAGAATATGTTGAGGGTAGGAGAGAGAAGGAGGCTGCGCAATTAAGCAGTCCCCCTCTTAACTTGAAGCAAAGTGATAGGTCAACCCATAGTCGAAGCTTTTCAAGAGTTGGAAGTAAAGTAATGAGTCTATCCATGTACGGATGAGAAGCCACGGAGGATAATGGCCTTATTAAATCTCCTCTGGATTCGTTAAATCCTGTCGATAAGATACTTTTTATGGGGTTACCGGAGAGCAGTATTCGAGAATGGGTCTCACGTAAGTACAAAATGCTCTTTTGAGAATGTCTTGATTTTTTGCTGTGAAAGAAAAAAGTATCATTCGGGAAATTGTGGCAGCCTTTTTGGTAATGTTGTCGATGTGTTTATCAGAACAGAGAGAGGAATCCATTAAAATACCTAAATCCCGAATCGTATCGATCCTTGTCAGTTCGTGGTCGCTGATGTGGTACTCGCACAAATTTAAACCACTTTTGCAGCCAACCAATGAGAAAACCAGACACTATTCAGGAGCAAGTTGCAATTGCCATTTGTCGCTCCACTCCGATATCTTATCAAGTGAATTTTATAATTTACCATTCTTGTGGGTGACACAAGGGCAATTTTCCATTCAGGAGGTACTTTTTGATCTTTGAATGATGCATCGAATATGTGGGAAAGTGGAGTTGCTAAGGTTGAGGCGCATTTTTAAAGAAATATGTTGGGAATTCCATCATACCCGGACCACATTGAGGATTTAAGGCCCTGAAGAGTAGTGTAGACGATGTCAGGCTTGAACTCAATGTTTGGCATTTCAGTGGAAGTTCTGGAGAGAATACATGGGTTGGCACCATCATCGAGTGTAAAAACAGTTGAGAAATATTTGTTAAAATTATGACAAATTTCTATTGGCATCATTAGTGTTCATCTTCCAATTTCTCCAAAGTTTGGACGTTGTCTTGAGCAATTTATTAATGAAGTAGGGATAATTACTTTTTTGCTTTCGATCAGAGAGTGTGAGCTTGGAATCAAACATCTCGACTGCCAAATCTGTCTGGTGTCTGAACTCTTTCCAGCAGCAGTCAACAGTTGGACAAAACTGGAAAAGGGCATTCCAATCAACTTGAGAGAGATAGTCATTAATCATCGAATAGTTTCCCTTTTCCGGCTGAGATTTCAAATCCACCATATCAATAATAAACTATGATTCTGCAGGTAGTGTTGCTTGTACAGATATCAGCACAAACAATTTCAATTTTGGAAAATTCATTTGGTATCTTGACAACTCGGTGAAAATAACAGTCTCTTAAAATTAGCTCCACCATCTCTTGAATCTCTATCATATCTAATAACATGATAACCAGCACGACAAAATAGTGAGTTGGGGGAATCCAAACTTAACCAAGTCTCAGTGCAACAAAAAATATCAGGATTCTCTGAATTTAGAAACATAAAGACTTCATTGAACTTATTATTACAACTTAGGTTTGTTAAAAACCACATGCAAGTCCTTTATCACCCAAAGGTCCTGGAGGGGACTCCTGGTTGATCACGAGATGCTTGTTCGGCCTGCATACGTATAAGGTCACGGTTGAAAAATACCTTTCGTAAATCAGAAGAGGCTCTAAGTAATTTGGAAGACAGCAGGATAGGATCAACTTAGCTTTTGCTTTCCAGTGTGCAACTTTGAAGCAGGTCCCTTGTCTCTGTCCAATCGCCTTGCCTCAACCACTCGAGGCTTAACTGTGAGATTATTTTCACAGAAATCTGTGAATAGTGTAAAATCGTTTACACCTTGTATTGGTGTGAGTCCTGTGACAATGACATTGGTCGACCTCCGCGCAATGTCACTCTTCTCCTTTTCGAAGTCCAATAGTGCTTTGGCTGCCGCTTTTGCAGCAATATCATTGGAACTAGCAACATTAGCATTGTTGAAAGTTTCAAGCTTCGTAAGTGATGGCGTGAGAGTGGCTGTAAGGCAGTCCGAGACTTAATAATTAGTAGCATTAGACTCAGTAGCATCATGTTTTGAACTAACGTCGCCATGTTCTCTGTTAACTTAGTTATACAAGCACCGAGTTTGTCGATGAAGCTGTTCAATAACTTTTCGTTCATTTGCAGTATTCTTTCAAGCTCTGAAAAACTCCTCCAAGATATCTCTAGGAGAATCCTCAGAGGTTGAAGTTATTGCCGTTCTTGGCATTGTCCAAGAGAGAATGTCTCGAAACAATTGAAAATGCTTGACCCTTCTTATGCCGTTACATGTCCTAGTAGCAGGGTTGGAACAGAGAAAATCTATCCGGAATTTTCGGTATTTTTAGATTTATGCTAGAATTTTCATTTTCAAAGTTTTAGTTTAGAAGTGGTTTTCTCCCATTTGGTCCATTAATACCAGGACGAGGGGCTTCTATAGCTGCTCTGAAAAAAGGATCATCAGCCAAACGATTCTTGTATAAAAACTTTGCCTAGACATCTTGCAGCTTAATCCCTCTTTTTTGTAAATATAAATGTAAATGTGGTTCATTTACATATCGTCAGAGGCGCTTTTTTTGTTAACCAATTGTATAGCGTGTCAGATTCTAATTTCTCCTGTCTGGAAACTATCTTGATTCGTCGGTATTGATCGAAAATAAACTCGTTTATCAAAATAAAAATGTATTTGAAGCAAAGAAAACGACAGCAAAAACAGTAAGCAGATCGCACTAAATTACAATAACCGAATTGCAGCGCACACTACTCGCACACTCGCTGATACCACTATCGTCTGCCTTCTTCGCGCGCTCACTCAACACCACGAATACCACTCACTCCCAACTCCAGCTCGAACAGCTCCAAAACAACTCTAACCGCTCCCTGCCTTGCCGAGCGAAGCCATATTTATACATCAAGGCAGCCACGCGCATTAACATGCAATGCACAGCCAATCATGCCATCGCGCGGGTTTCCTAAAAGGACTTATTCAGACTGGATAATACTACCGGATGAGTTCCAATGCACGCTGGAAGCATGAATGCCTGTCTCCATGCATTCCATAATTCTATCTATTTTAGGTAGGAAAAATCTTCCCCCCTCTTCTTCAAGCTTATTACTATAGATTTGACCAGCAATGTCTCTGTAATAATGGAGAATTTAGCACAGATACTGACTTTTCCTTACGTCAGGATGCTTCACATTAAGTAATAGTAATAGTAACCTATACATATACCGTGCGATTCATAAGTAATTTAAATTATATATAAATATATCCAAATGGAATTTGGATAAATTATCCACCAACAATTACAGGAATTAATGACTTCTCCAATTGCAGAATTCAAATCAGATTCAATTATAACTTGATATCTTTCAACTCAAACCATTGTGCTCTGAGAAGTATCCCTAAATCTGATTAACTTTGTACACATAGAAGAGTTTTTGGCTGTATTCATTATAGTCTTTAAAGATATTAATCAATTTTCAGAGTCTTGGCCTCTTTACCTGAGTTTTTAAAAACAAAAAGTAATATGGAATAAATGAAAAGCAAGTGTAGTACGATGGAATTGAAACCACTCAGACAACTGTGGTGTAGCCATTTTAGAATACCCAATATGTGTTGAACCTTCAGTATTTGTACTAGTAGGGCCATATTAAATTATTATAAATTGAAATTTTTGATCTGTAATTCAAGTAAATCATATATTTGTATTTAATCATCGTATATTAAATGATATTTTGTGAAATAAATATTGATATTTACAACAATATTATAAAATTTATTTTAATTAATTAAAATCGAATCTTCGATTTGGCAACATCTTATTCTAACATCGTTGTCAAGCAAAAGTATAGCTATACTTTGTCGAGGAACTGCTATAAAACAATGGCTGCGCATTGTTCTGACTCTTTATGTAAACGCAAGAGTGAAGATCAGAAGCAAACTTGTGCTAAAAAACATAAAGTCGCGTTGAAAACTGAAGGTGAAATCAATGCTTAAATGTATTTAATAGCATCGTATATCTACTCAATAACATTTTAAAACAACTCAGTTTATTTTATCAATAAACTAATTTTGAAATTATACTTGCTTACCTTTTATTTTTTTTTAGAAATTAATTGGCTGGCCAAGTCACTTGAAGACATAAAGGCAACTATTAAAAATCGTTATGATGCTGATAGTTGTCCGGCCTTTATTCAAAATGTTGGGGTCTTTACTGGAAGCTTTATTGAAATTGTCGGTTTGGTGTTAAAATGTATTGATTTAATTTAGGTACTTGCAGAAAGTTTGGAAAAATTGAAGCAGATTTCTTTGCTTCTGAGGTTTTGGAATTTCTATTTACTTGTCAACATTTACTTTATTTTCATTGAAATTGTTACATTCTAAAAACAGCTCTAAAATGTTTATAGAATAAATGAATAGTTAATTTTAACCGAAAATTTGAAAATTGCAGTCCTCTCTTGCCTAAGTTATCAGACGAAAGTCTCTCTGAAATCGATGACATACTTTATCCAAACGATGATATCTCTAACGTAGAGTTCTACGGTTAGTGAATTAATTAGTCTGATGTAAGAATATCTAATAAAATTAGTGCTTTATTAGATACTTTACCAAAGAATTCCCTAGCCCTTGTAATCGAGAAGTGCTTGGAACCATTTCATGATATTTACAACGATTTGGTGCGTGCAGGAACACATTATTATGTCCTTTTACAGTTTAAAAAATGATAGATTTGTAGATTTGAATAATTTATTACTTTAATAATGTTCGAGATCAATTATTTTGCCCTATTCTAAAAAACTATTAGTTTTTAGTTGCTTAGCAACACGATTGACTATTTTACAAAACTTTTTGTAATGCTAGATCTCTGCCAAGATGGAACAGAAATACCGAATAGTGGATGATGTATCACTTCAGTTGATCGAATATTCACCTCCAACATTTTTCGAACGCATGTATTCAAATATGTCAAGCTGGTATAAAAAATTTCACTGGTTAATTTTACGATGACGTTTGAAGATTACACCAATTATTAATTGTTTTTATTTTATTCTCCAGCTTAAAAAAGATTATCAAGATAAATCTTAAATCTTTTTATTTTGTGACAGTATTATTGAAGAATTAATAGCAAAAAGAACAAATCGGTGCATTTGCCAGGCATTAAAACTTTTCAAGTTATTCTTAGGCAAAAATAAAAAATTACTTGAAAAATCAATTGAAGAATCAATTGAAAGAGGATTTAGTAAGAACTAAATCGTGGATTAATTCAATGTAACACTGTTGACACAACATTCATTGATTTTAGCTTTTGAACTCCTCCCTCTCTTGAATGTGAAAAACATTCCCGAAGCCAAACACCCAGATCAGAAAAGAGTCTCAACGTGGTTATCCAAGCAAAGTAATAATGACAATAATTTAGATAAATTACATTTTATACTTTTTTATTTAGGCGATTTTTTTGCAATTTATTTACCGTGATTTAGTTTTATTCACACTCGTGAAAAAATAAATTCAAATGGCCAGGTACGTTAATATCTGAAACATTACAATATGAGACAAAGTACAGATCTAAACTGAAATCTAAAAACATTATGGAAAAGCTGAAAGGGGTACATTCAACTATTTTTAGTTTGAAACTATCAATATTTAAGTTGAACCTTAATTGAACATTGAATTAAAAATCACCTGCAGATGAATTATGATAGAAGTTATTTGAAGCTAGTGGATCTTATGAATTCAAATTTGGACAAGGCCTCAAATTGGCCAGTTACGGTTGATCTCTTACATCGATACTTCTCTTCTGCTCAAAATGACTCTGAGAAATCGCAACGCGCCAAGGAACTGTTATCTGTATATCTGAGAGAGGTAAAGCTGTTATCGAGTATTTTATGTGCTAATCAAACATACTGCTATTGATCAACTATAATATCAAAATTCAACTGACCAGGAAGACGTAATGAGATTTGTAAAGAGATGTTTAGAATATTACAATTTGTCCTTTATTGATTGCTGTTATATATTTATCGAGGTAAGCTTTGATTTTTATTTTTCTAAAACTTTGAAAAGATATTGCTGATTAGACTTTATATCTACGAAATTTAGAAATGCGACAATTGCGTATATCCAGATGATGTGATAAAACTCGTCGACAAATACCATTGCAACGACATGGAGCCTTACTTATCAACTGATGTGGACGAATCGAATAATA
Source organism: Hirudo medicinalis (assembly GCA_011800805.1). Lineage (NCBI taxonomy): Eukaryota > Metazoa > Annelida > Clitellata > Hirudinida > Hirudinidae > Hirudo > Hirudo medicinalis. Next base: position 50,518 of record MPNW01000290.1, read on the forward strand.
AGCAAACATCTGACGATATTGAGGATTTAACTCTGAAATCTGATGATCAACATGATTTTACCATTGAAAAATTTTTGTTTTACGATGAATTTCTCAAAAACTTTTATGTGATATCGAAGATGTATGATGCTTGTTCAAGGAGCAAAGAACTTCTAAACGTTAGATATATGGAATAGTTCTATAATTCTAACAATATATCGAATAATAGCAGATCATGAACATTTCATCTGTCAATTTCAGAGGAAAGGAGATTTTAAATATTTCACTGATGTTTTTAGAGATAAAAACATTAAAAAAATCATCAACAATAGGCTTATTAAAAAATCAAAATGTGACGGTTTGCCATGGTGGTTTCACACCATGTCCAAAAAATGGTGAGAGTCTTTCCTGATCATTTGCTACATGATAATTTGCTGACATACTAGCATAAGTAAATGTGTTTTTTTTTAAGCCCATTTTTGATTCTTCCGAAACAATTCGAGTACATGATCGGTGATTTAGCTAAAATGTTGAAAGGGGAAGAAATTGATAATGTGAGTGTTTTACTGCGTATCGTATTGAAGCATGTGTCATCGAAGAAGTAGTTAATTGTATTAATTAAATGTCAAGTTAGTCGCTGAATTAATTTTGTTTCTAGGTCACTTTAGAAAGACTGTATTATGCCATAAATAGTGGGCCATGTATGGAAAAGAAAAATTATTTTGGTGATGATGATTTAATCATGTAACGATGCTCCTTGGTTGAA
>MPNW01000290.1:51792-77105 GCA_011800805.1 Hirudo medicinalis
TCCAATATTCTAAATGCGAATAATAACTGAGATCCGACATTTCATCAGCAAAGGATTCGCAACTTGGCATCACAGAAACAATTGTTCCATCTACGAATGAGATGCCAATACTAACCATCTAAATTATTTCAAAACGCTACTTGAGAAGTGAGAAGACAAAACTTGTAAAAAATAAAGTAATTGTTGTTGCAAGAAAATCAGAAGGCCATACTCTATTCATGAGAACCAAAGATCGATGGAAGGACTAAGAATTATAAAATCAAACTGCACAGGGAGACACTTAAACACACCCAATTTCCGAAAGGCTAGCTAAGTAAAACGTAGGACTGTATTGAAATGGTGTTGTGATAATCTCAGAATTCGTGTTGACTCCAGGATATTGAGATCCAGCTGAACTGGTGTACCTAATTAAAAACTTCAAATTATTCAATCAGGCTCAGTACAGAGTTCTTCTTCTCTCCATCAATTTGTCCACAGCCATCGGATCGGCTGCCACGGCAACTACAAAAGTAATTTTGTATTTACGATGAAGAAAATTAATTTAAGAAATTAATGAGATCATTAAGCCTCGGTAGACCCAGGTAAAGTGCTGAGAATTGCTGCAACAAGCAAATAGTGCAGTAGAACTGAAAATGAAGGCCCAACAAATCCAACTTAAAAGATAATATTGCATTTAGTAGACATACAAAGTTGTGGAAGTTGCACAACAAATAACATTCCAAACAGTCGATTTGAAATGGCAGATCATACCGTCAGTGTATTTCCTTGCAACGAGTTTCAGTACTTCATCTATAAGAATTACAGGGAAAGATATCTTTATAACTGCAACCCACTCTTCGACCGTCAGAGGAGTAATTTGGAAAACAGTCTGACGAAGGAAATGTTTAATGCCAATTATTTTAAATCTATTTTCTCGAGGAAATTCAATGGTAGCAGCAGCAGCTCACCGAAAGGAAGTCCACTTCAAGGATGACAAAATGAAGAGTCATGGAGATGACAATTGCACCAATCAGCCACTTGTTGCACCAGGGAGGCATGACAAGCAATGATTGGTTCTCAGAGATGCTAAGATTAAAGTAACATAAAACTAAGGTCAACATATATTAAGTCTGAATTATGACAAATAAAGAAAGATTATTTAAAATAAGCTTTTGAATAAAAAAATTATTGACGAGCACAAACATGCTCAATGTGAGATTTCAATAATTATAATATTACGACAGCTTTGAAGAAATAGCAGGAATAAAATAATGGTGAAGTTTAGAATTGAGATGAATTGATGGACAACAATAACAAAACAACCTGTTGAGAGCATTGAATATCTCAATGACCACCAAAACAGAGAGTGCCATAGTTTTTGGTTTCGGGTTATCGAAGATGTGACAGTCAATTCCAGGAAACATTCTCGGCTCTGCAGGGCACTGCATGTGGTGGGTCTGTCGATGAAAATAAATTAAATATACAGGTTTATCAAATTCATTTATCATAGAACCTACCATCTGATAGAAGTTGAGTTGAGGACCCTTATCGTACAGGGTGAACCACCAAGCTGCCGCACCCACTGTAGCAGCACCGACGTACCCACCGACAGTGATGTATCTGAAGAACAACCAATTGCTGATCAGAGGCTCTTTGGCCGACCTCGGAGGCTTCTTCATGATGTCGAGGTCGGGAGGGTTGAAGCCGAGCGCCGTGGCAGGAAGGCCGTCGGTGACGAGGTTCACCCACAACAGTTGGACGGGGATGAGAGCTTCGGGCATTCCTAGGGCTGCTGTTAGGAAAATGCAGACAACCTCACCTATGTTGGATGAGATAAGGTACCTGATGAACTGCTTCATGTTGTTGTAGATGGCACGACCTTTGAATGTAACATTATTTCTCAGTCTATGACTTCAAGAGATAAATTAAAGAAATTTCTTGTTCAACTGAACTTGAAAAAGAAATTTTTGTAAACTTTGCTTTCATGGATTTTCAAACAATTTATAACAGTTCACAACAACTTAATAACAGGATGGAAGTACCACTCCCAGATTATCAAAGAGATACAATTTATCAGAATCCTGGTGCAATGTCAACTTATGCAAAATTTCACTTTTGTAATCTTTATGATTTGCATACTAAAACAGAATTTTAGCATTGAAAAACGATGGTCCTTCAACCATGAAAATATTTTAAAATGTAAAAAAGATATTTTAATTTATTGTGAGCTTAAAAATAATGTTATTGATTATCATAGACTGATCTTTGATCATACAGATGCTACTGAGAAAGTATAAAATGAAAGAAGAAGTTGTGTGAAAAACATGGCATCTCCAAACAAGGACACAAAGCAACATATTGCAGCCTTCATTCAAAGTTGGGTGAAAACAAGCAGATCTCAGGAGATCATAAAAAGGTTAAATTAACATGAAAGGTTCTCTCCTGCAACCAGGATAAATCCAAGATTACAATTCACGATCAACTCGAAGCCTTCGTAAGGTGTTTGATCAACATATTCGAGCTTCCTCCACTGCTAAACTTTGGCTTATGTTTATTTGATTATTTATTGTAATTGGTTATTTGATGAACTAATTCATTTTTAATCAGATTTAATGTTAGATATATATATCATTCTCGACTTTGAGGTCAGGAGTTACGTCGACTCATTAAGATCATCATCAACGTCACGGGGTCGATTACCTTCTTCGACGGCAGAAACAATGGTTGAGAAGTTGTCGTCTGCTAGTACCATCTCAGAGGCAGACTTTGCAACAGCTGTGCCTGAGCCCATAGCAATTCCAATCTCTGCTTTCTTTAATGCTGGAGCATCATTCACACCATCACCAGTCTGCACAACAAAACAAAACATTTGATTTCTTTTAACTGAAAAGTGAAAACTTGAATTTATTAAGAAATTAAACCTAGTTGATTCCAGTGTAAATGTTGCATGCATAAATAACTTGCCATGTAACAATTGAATGGAACTCTTAAGCTTCCTACATCTTTATATCCACACAAGTATTGTAGTTCATTTGTGCAGGCCATAAGCAGTGCATTTTGAATCATTTATATAGCATTCCTTCCCGAGGATGATTTGGCAGTGCGAGACGGTTTTGAACTCGACACGTCATAAATGTCATCACAGGCAAACACAATCCTAGAAGACAACATATGGCTAAACAAAATAACAACAACATCACGTATCAAAGAAAATGGAAGCACTGCAATGATGCATCACTTTTAATATAAATATTGCAGTTGCAGTAATCTACTGACACAATTTCAAATTGAAACCAACCATGGCAGAAATTTCACCATCAGCTTGCAAATACTCGACAATTTTACTCTTGTGGGCCGGTTCGACACGAGCGAAGAGTCTGGCTCCTCTGACGGCACGTGCCTGATCCGTCAGCGACAAATCATCAAATTCTCGTCCGGTGAACGACTTTCCGTCGGTCTTCTCCGATTCGCTGAAAATTCCAATTCGGCGGCAAATCGCCTCTGCCGTCGCCTGGATTAGGAAATATATTTTTTATTATTTAAGTAACAATCAATTTTTATAAAAAAAGTCAACATTTCAATTATAAATTAAATTAACATTAGCAAAACATTGGAAAATCAGAGGCTTAAATTTGTTTTGACAAAGGGTGGGTTTGAAATTGTGCTCAGTTGTTTTAAAAAATAAATAGAGCTATTATGCACTTAATTGAAGAGATTCTTATTTAAAAATTCTGCAACAATGTTATTCAATAATTGAAGATAACCCAGTTTTTAAGCCAGCATTGATCAGGAAATATAATCAGTTACTTAAAATAAGGTATTTATTTAGACAATCTGCAGAGTGAACAAATAAATCTCCAAACAACAAAAAAACTGAGACCAATAAAAATTGAATGCACCAGTTAATTACTTGAAAAAGTAGGGTTCTTCACGTTCTAAATTCAACAAGAATTTTTAAACTCACAGCTGATAGATCATGCTAGCAAAAGCATGCCTGGCATGCAGAATAATAACTGCAGAAGACAGATCGACTGCTACAAGATTTCCAAGAAGCAATGTTTCGAAAGAAACAGAAAGTGGAGCAAGTGAAACAAGCATTAACATTAACAAGTCATAAATGCAACGAATGTCGTTTAACGACGAATCCAAATCTTCGCGACGAGGCATTCTTTCTCGAACACGAAAGCAATTTGTGAAAACATTTGTTTTCCGAGAAATAAAGACCTTATTGTCTCCCGTGATGACGATGACCCTGATGCCCGCCATCCTGCAGTTCTTAATTGCGTCGATGACCTCCTTCCTTGGGGGGTCCAACATTCCCACGACTCCGACAAAAGTGCAGTTTGCCTGATTGAGCGATGCGTTCATTGAAAATTAAAATCCAATTTCAAATACTTAGTTATTTTCGTGTCGTGAAATAAAATCATTGTGCAACGGAACGAAAAGTCAATCGTCTCGAAATACTATCAGAAATTCGACCTCGTATTTGAAGAACTTTGTAGAATCTTCAAGATTCATCTCCTCTTGCTTCATTGGACTGTCAATTGTTGCCAGAGCAAGACATCTCAGCGTGTCTCGACCTACAAGCAACAAAATTAACATGTTCTGAGAAATTGCACAAAACAACCTCGAGAGAAAGAACTGTTCTTTCAGTGAAACAAAGGTTTAAATGCTTCAAGTGCTCAGACGATGTTCAACAAATTGTGGTTATTTCATGCTGAATTTCAAAACCGCGTTATCTTTGTTTGATCTTGTACAATGTACATTATGGACAGATTTAAAACAAATGAAAATAAGCATAATCGTTTATTTTCAATTTGCTTGTGTTCCTGGCAGTGCAGAGCTTACGGGCCTGTAAGTTGTCTGTCGTTGCACGTACAAATAAATAAAACTCTTTCTTTGCTATTTGAAGTGGCAAGTGGATTAAAGGACTCCTAATGTTGTCAGGAGTTGAACTCCTCACCCGTTCCGTAGTACTTGACGTGCTTGATTATTTCGGCTTTCAACTGCGGCGTCATGGCAACCTTCTCGGTTCCAACTCTTACAAAGTTACATCTGTCCAAAACACCTTCTGGAGCACCCTTTAAATAAATAACAATTGACATCAAATAACATCGACAATTGTCAATCAGTTAATCGATTGATCGATCGATCAATTCATTCATTCATTCATTGTTATGCAAGCATTATTATTTAATAACAATAATATTGGTAATAGAAAATGGAAAACAAAATGAGAAAGGATGGCACCTTAACAAATTGTTTTGGTCCAGGAGAGAGTTTTGAGGGTTTGAGAGGAGTGCAGTGGGAACTCATGGACTTCCTGTCTCTGGAAAACTCCAGAGTAAAGTCCTTCTTCCACATGGATTGAATACCTTGATTGCATATTGTTCCCAATTCCTTTGGTCTCAGTCCTGACTTGTCCACGCTGTAAGGGTTCAATTTCTCCACCAGGACTGTCAGTGCTGTCTCCGTGGCTTCACCGACCTTCTCATAAAAGCCTTTGGACTGTTTATTTAAGAAATTCACTTTAAAGGTAAGAAATAACCATAATCATAATCGTGGCTTAACTAGATTTAAAAATACCTCATTGAAATCAACGCTGGAATCGTTGCACAAGGAACAAATAGTGCACAGTTCGAGCAACCCGTCGTATTCAGATGCTTTGGCAGGTTTTCCAGCCTGGAACCTAATGAGGAGAATTAACATCTCCATTCAGCATTATGATTGTTGTTATTCTTAAGTTGTTCAAGACTCACAATTCTCCCTCGGGGGCGTATGTCGAACCTGTAACATCGAACTGCACGGTTCCGAACTGATTTTCAGATGTTTTGTTGAAGATGAACAGCTAGGGACCAGATAAAAGGGGTCATAAACAATGTGTTTATTTTGCAATGATGAAAGATGCTATCAAAATCTGCACTTGCAATGCAAGAACTGCATTTCAATCCACTTCTGATGACGATTCTCACATTACATTACTGTATTACTTTATCACAAATACCCAAATTTAAAAAGTATGGAGCAATCAGCATTGTTTGAAAAACTACAATTTATAGAAAATTAAAAAAATGTCTATATAAAAAAATTCAAAATTCCATTTGCAAAATCTGTTATTGCGTAGATTGATGATAATGAAAAACTGAAATGAACTCACCCTGCACACAGACATTTGGTTGGTGGTGAGAGTTCCAGTCTTATCGGAGCAAATGACCGACGTGCATCCGAGGGTCTCCACCGAAGGCAGACTCCTGACGATGGCATTCTTCTTGGCCATCCTCCTCGTACCCAGTGCCAGGCAGGTGGTGATGACAGCTGGAAGCCCTTCAGGAATGGCAGCCACTGCTAGAGCCACAGCAATTTTGAAGTAATACACTGCTCCCTGAAGTGTTATTATTTTTGAGAGATAAAGCAGGGTATTCATTGGTTCTCTTAATGTGATGGCACAGAGCACTTAAATTAAGTATTAACTTCCAAACAACCCAGAAGGGGGACTGACCTTCAGCCAAGATCCACCATGAGCAGGGTCATTGAAATGTCCTATGTTGATTGCCCACACAGCAATGCAAACCAGGGAAATTACCTTTTGAAGCATTCATTACCTTTTCAAATCATGCCCAAATGAATGCAGCTTAGCAATGACATCATCAACAATAATAATAATAATAATGACATCAACAACAACAATAATAATAATAATAATGACATCAACAACAACAACAATAATAATGATGATGACATCAACATCAACAACAACAACAACAATAATATCATCTTCTACCACCTTAGACAACTGCTGTCCAAATTCATCCAATTTTTGTTGCAATGGAGTCTTCTCAGATTCTGTTTCTGACATTTCAGTCCTGATTTTTCCTGGAAATTTGATTATTTCAATAATAACAGTAATCAAAATGAAGGTCACCATTTAATGAATTTAATAAATATATTATATATATTATTTAATAAATATATTATATATATTATTTAATAAATATATTATATATATTATTTAATAAATATATTATATATATTATTTATTAAATATATTATATATATTATTTATTAAATATATTTATTTATACTATTTATTAAATATATTTATTTATACTATTTAATAAATATATTATTTATTTACCAATCTCTGTATTCAATCCTGTTCCTATGACAATCCCTCTGCATTTCCCAGCTGCGATGTTGGTTCCCTTGAAAAGTGTTCGTCATGAAAGGACATTAAGAGGAATAATTAAGAGTTCAAATGCGTGCAAACAAGTTGCACACGAGGTATTAACAGGCGTATTAAACGCATGTTATCAGTTTATGAAGCACACGCAGGAGTGTTGTCAAACATGTTGCAATCGTATTGTAAACATCTTACAAACGTATTGTAAACATCTCACAAACGCATTGTAAACATCTCACAAACGGATTGTAAACACATTGTAGACAGATTGTAAACTTAAATAATAAACGTATTGCAAACGCACAGAGAACAAGATGTTCTTCTTGTCTTGGTTGACAGCACGTGGATCGGGGATTGGATCTGTGTGCTTCAAAACGGAGACGCTCTCACCTAAAACAAGAGTCATTGCAAGAAGCATGTGGCTTGAAATTGATTGTGAGTAAGGAGAACAGACCTGTGAGTATGGCTTGATCAACTCGGAGTGTGGTGGAGTAGATTTTGAGGACCCTCACGTCTGCAGGCACCTTGTCTCCCACTGGAAATAATAATTAAGACCTCAGCATGCAGTTCCACGCGATGTTCAGACGAGTTAATTGGCTAGAAAATGCGAGATGAGGAATTTGTGATATGACACCTGAAACATCGACAATGTCTCCTGGCACCAAGTCCCTCGCTTTGATTCTCTGCAGTCCTTTATGATTTTTCCTGACGACTTTAGCGATTTCTGGTTCGTATTCTTTTAGAGCTTCGATGGCACTTTCGGCGTTTCTTTCCTAAAAAAGTAATTAATTAGTAATTAATAGCGAATTAACAAAGTTATATACTTAAACTTATAATTATTTTCAACAGATGAAAAGCTTTCGTTAAAGTTAAAGATTACGTCAAATCGTCTTCAACCGGCTAAGGTAACAGACTCGAGCACCAAATTTCCAGGCGTTTGTTATGCACGTGTGTAAACAAAAGTCGTGCAAATCATCGTCAGAAATCTGGCAGGTCCCTTAGGCTTTTCAACATCCACGATTTGAAACGAAGATATGCTTTTCCTTAATGTTTATCTTTCATAATCTGCAGCTCTGCAGCCTAGAGCATCTTTTGGAGCAGAAAGCTGAGCAACTTTCAAATAGTTTCAGTCGCCAATGAGCCACTGGCGCCGCTGCAATAATCTCAACTTTTACTCAATTTAATTCACCGGCGATTATTTCATCAGAGATACCGGCGAACGCGATTCGAAATGACAGAGCCAAGATAAAGAATTAATTGAATGAACCTGCCACACTCCGACGACGGCATTTGCGATGAGGATGAGCAGGATTACGAATGGCTCAACGAAAGCAGTCAATTGTTCTTCTGATTCTTCAAACCAGGCGAGTACCTGCGAGCAAATAATTTGAGTGTGTGTGTGTGGTTAATTAACAAATAATCTGCACACAACGACATCCTTTATAACTGACGTGTCCAACGCACGTCCATTCGTGCACGTATGTCTTCAGGGCATTATTACATTTCAAACAGGAACGTAAACAGAAACAGTGCGAAGAAACGTATTAATTAATAACCACATTGTTCGTTAATAACTAATAACAGTATTACGAACCAATTGCTACACGTATTGTAGTACAATAACAATAACAAGAACAATAACAAGAACAATAACAAGAACAATAACAAGAAGAGGCATCAAATAAATAATTATGGCTGAGCATGAATGTAGGAGCGAGGCAAGCCGTCAAAGCACATATGAGGTGCTGCATTGTGTTTTCGTGGGAGCCCAGAGATCAACAAAACTTTCTTCTCTATCAATATCATCATCATCATCACCACTACCAGCTCGAAACATTCCTGCAAAACCTATAACGGGAACAAGGCAAGCACTGGCCCAATGAACAAAAGTTGCAAGGCGAGTACCTTCGTACGTACGCTTGCTTATGAGGAGAAAGAAAGATCATTTGTAAACATCTTGCTTTTATGCAAGACAAGCTGGTGAGTTCAGTCATAACGAAGGAAAATTCTCTGTTCATGTCTTCATCTCACGCACATAATTGGATGCCTGATTTTAAGTTTCAAAAAGTAGAAAAATAGAATCAAATTATTCTGCAGCGTCGAGTCTTAATTGGTCCACATAAACCAGGTAAAAACTCCAGTTTTGCCTAACAGAAACAGGGTAAAGACTGTTCAATGGCACACATATGGAACTATTTCTTCAAGTACTGCGATATTTTCAATAAAAATTAACATTCCTCATTTCTCAAGTTTAAAATAACATCAAGTGTAGTGGCTTTGTTAAATGTCTCAACAAATGGGTGAATTAGCTCAAAAACATTGGATAGAATATCTTAGCACGTGCAATTGTCAAAAGTCACATCGCTGTCATGTGATTGTGGCGATTGTAAACGTTGTTTGGAGGTGCCACAATCACCAAATTCAATTTAGCTGGTAAGTGCAAGGTGCGAATATGGAATATGATAAGGTGATGATTGCCGTGCTCACGAAGGCAATGATAACAATTACCACGATGAAAGCCTGATGGGCTTCTGCTACATCCTAATGAAGCACATGAGATTAACGCGGCTTAATGAGATTGTCAATTAGAACGTTTTCACCAATTTCGCACCTTCAACAATCACAGATGCTTCACATGTGCACAAGCGTCAATGTTGCTGCACGAGTCCAGAGGTGTTTAAGCGTTTTGAATACAATACAAATATTTATCTTCAACACAATGTAAACAATCCACATCAAAAACAGAGATTGAAAGTTCTTTCTTCGAGCCAGAGCCCCACACAAATAACATGGAAAGAGAAAAATCAATAGTAGGATATCAGGTGAACCAAAGTTCATTAAATAATCAAGGTAGCTGCATTAGTGCTGAAAAATTGCAGTCATTAACTGGGAATATAATTAGATTTATTTTCCAGCTAAAAATAAGGTCACCCAACACCTCAAATACGTTCCATTGAAACTCGACTCACAAAAGAGATGATGGCTGCTGACAAAAGAATTTTGACCAACAAATCGTCAAATTGTTCCAGAATCAGCTCCCAAATGGACTTTCCTGTTATTAAAAAATTTCTGAAAGGTTTGTAACTCAAGAAAAGATAACAATCAATGAATGTTGATGACATTGTAAATGTTATTTAGTAGTCACTTACCCTCCTCTGCAGGTAGTTCTGAAAAACAAATAAAGAGTCACAAAAACAAAATAAGAATATTTATGAGCATTCAATAGCAACATGAATTTGCTGAGACTTCCACTTGAACTCTGACATCAGTAATCACACTTCATTCACACTTCTGAGCTTAAATGATGATTATTTAATAATCTTATTAATGAGATAGCCTCATATTTCTAGAATATGATACTTTCATGCAATTCGAAGCTATTTAAATCCACCAGGACAACAACACCTTGCATCTAACTTCCCTTTTTGGCTGACATTAATTTGATTAAAATCATCTGCCAACAAAGGGTTGAGCTCAATCATTGAGCACAATTCATGGAAGTGGTAACATAAGAACAGAATTATTATAAATGCACTTACAGAAATTAATAAACTAATTCCCTGTCATTAGAAGTAGGTTTAATTGTGTCCCCACATAAAAAAACAAGAAACAAGTTATTCATGTTGACAATTTACATGTTTCATTGACAAGTTATTTCTTTTTGGCAAAGAATATCACCAACATCATCTTATAATGAAATAAATCAAAGTGTATTTGAAGGTCAAATAATTTATGTAATAAATTTAAAACACAAATTTCACAATTAACATAGAAGTAAATTATTAGCTGAACAGAATTCTCCAATCAATCCAACATAACACCAATTAATTAATTTAAAGCATAAAATAATAACTAATATTACAAATTTCAATAAAATTTATCTCATGAACCCACCATTTGGGCCATATTTTGCCTGATATCTTTTCACCTGATCATCATCAAGCCCAAGGTTTTCATCAGTGTTGAAGAACCTTAAAACTTCGTCATAGGGTTTAGCATGAGAGTCGTCCATGGCTAGTTTTGGGTCCTGATCCCTTTTTAAAAGTTGCGAAATTTATTTGTCCCTTAGGGATGCATACAATGGTAACGCGCAGCACGATTTTTGAGACCGCCTGAGAAGTCCTAACAAGTAAGAATGTTGCAACCTCCTCTTTCGCTAGTTCTTCTTTTACAGCTCGGTTTAAATACTCCAGCAGCGAGCAATCTCCCGTCTTGCTCGAGCAACTTTTTGAGCTGGATTCGCCGTATATGTGAAGCTTCGACATACCTCCTTCCTGGTGTTTTTCTAGTTACTTTCAAAGCAAAGCTCGAATAATAGCAATAATGATGTTACCATTTTGCCTCATAAGGTTCTCACTAAGCCAGCGTCAAGATGCTCCAAACCTTAAAATTCACTTGTTTACCTGCTTTTTAAAAATATGACCATCTTAAACTCAGTCTAAATAATATTTGAATGATTTTTTTAGTTTGTTTTAATTTATTAATGTCATCATTATTGTTATTAAATATTATTTTGTTAATAAACACAATTTTATATTGAATCACTTGTCGCTGTGGGGTAGCAGGAATGGGCATAATCGATGTTTGACTTAACAAAGCGATGTACTTAGCCAACAATCAATAGGATTCTCATACTTCTGTTATCATGCCAGTTCAGCGACTCTCGATGTGTTTGATTTCAAGATGACAGGATAGGTTCTGAATTTCCAACCTGCTTAAGTCCAAATAATCTCAGTTATGCAACGGACTTTAATAAAATAAATAAATAAGAATCCAACCTGCTTGAGTTTCAAATGAATCATGGACAGGGCCGCAAACAGAAATTTTGGGCCTCTATGTTATGTCAATTTGGTAATGAAAAGCAAAAAAAAGTCATGATTGTAAAATTTTAATTTTTTTAAAACCATGGCGGACCCAAAAATTTCCGAGCTCCTGGGCACTTAACCCTGCCCCCTCTCGACGGCCCTGTTCTTGGAATCAGTTTTAGTCGAATCTTAACTAATTCAGATAATTCCCGCAACCCCGCAACTGATAAAGATGATCTATGCTCAACTGCAATCATTTTGGGGTAAAATTTAAAAAAAAATATTAACCACAGTTTAATGGAATTTCCATGCAATTATATACACGGAAAGAACCTGATTTTTTTCAAGGCGCTAATTGAGAACATTAGGCTAATTGAAAAAAATAATCCAATATTTGGACTATTTACCTACACTCTAGATAAAGTTTTAAGCCAAAGCAGCATATCATGTGCTACAAACATCACGTATTCATTGTTTAATGTTAGCTTTTGTTTATTGGACGTCGTAAGGGAAAAGAGGCCTACTGAACTAATAAGGCTTTGAGAGGATGTAAAGTGTATTTATTGCTGCAATCCGTCTGAAAATGATAGTGCGTAAGACAATGACACTTGTAATCAAATAATTACAAGCATTATCTGGGACTGATCTGGAAGCCGTGGCGTATTTATTTATCACAACTACTAAATTTTGTTTCCAAACTCGTAAATTATTGAAATAAAAAAATTAGTTAAAATAGAATTTATTTATTTTTTAGAAATCACGTAAGGGGGGCATTCAATTTCATAAACCAGTTATAACTCGCAATTAATCTCTTAGACCAAGACAACCACTTTATTCACCAAGTCTCCACGCTACCTAACACACAACTACTAGGGCTAGAACGAACAAAGGAAAGTTGCCGCTCTTAATTAGCATAGCTAGTTCAGTGAGCATGTCACCTGCAACACCTCCCCTCCTAAACATTGAGGTACTTCTTCCTCTGAGAACCCATCTCCAGCCTTCTTGGAGGTCGGCGGGTCCTTGCAGGTCTTGGCTCTTGTGGTTCTGGACTGACAAGCACTTCTTCGGTCTCCGGCATGTCAGGTAGCTCTGGGCTATTAGCATTCTCAGATGCTGCTCAGATGGTCTCACTTGGTGGAAGAAATGGAAGGTCAAATGTGTCACACATTATCTTGAGTGCATCATCTGATCTCGCTTCCTCAGCTGATTAGCGTGACGGTGTTGCATCCTGCCATTGACTTCTACTTCGTAGACGTGTCTTCCCAGTCGCCATTTGATCCTACCAGGCACCCACTTTGGATGATTAGGATCGCTGTACTCTCTGGCAAAGACTGCATCTTCTTCAGCAAATTCCCCTCGCCTTCTTCCAGACTTCATGTCCTCCATCTCCTGGTCGTTCCTAAGGAGATGAGTACCTGGTTTCTTGAGTTGGGGGTCACTCAATGGAATTCTCAATATTCTTCCCAGAAATTTCTCTGCGGGCGTCTTCAATCCTGACAAAGACGGGCAAGGTGTGGTCCTGTAAGACAGCAGGAATGTTTGAAGCGCATCTGTTATTACTCCCTTCCCCTGTAGCTTTTGAAGAGTCCTTTTGAAGGTATCTACAAGACGCTCAGCTTGACCGTTGCAATGGGGTTGATAAGGGGGTGATCTGATGTGCTGGATTCAATTCTTCTGACAGTAATCTTGGAACTCCTTGGCTGTGAACTGTGTCCCATTGTTCAAAACGAACACCTTTGGGTATCCCTCCTGTGCAAAAATCCTACCCAACTCTTTGATTGTTGCAGTGGTTGTTGAAGTTCTCATCTGCACAACTTCATGCCACTTGGAGAAGGCATCCACCACGATGAGGAACATCATTCCTTCCATCGGTCCGGCAAAATCAATATGGATCCTCTCCCAAGCACAATCAGGTTTCGTTCAATTCATTCCTGACAGGCATCTTTGCAGTTAGCTGACAGGCATTACAAAGCTTCACCATGTCTTCAATATCCCTGTCAATTCCTTTTCAATAAACATACCTCCGAGCAAGCATCTTCATTCTGGTTGCTCCTGGGTGTCTCTCATGCAGCATCTTCAAAACTCTGCTTCGCAGTGATGGTGGAATCACAGCACGTGTTCCCATGAAGAGTGCACCATCATAAACAGACAGGTCTGCAGAACGACTATGGAAGGCTTGTAAGGTCGATCCAGCCTGGAACTTTGGCCAGTGTCGTTTCGCCCGGTGTTAACAGCTTCCACAACTAGCTCTAACTCGGAATCTTGTGACTGGCAAGTGTCGGATGACATCGCCTTGGACTGCCCTGACATCCTGTTCAATCTTTGCGATGACAATGTTTTCATTCTCAGGCAGTTTCTTTGAAGCGATGACAGTGCAGCGATGACTCAAACGGGACAGTGCATCAGCTTGGCTGAAGTGGGCAGATCGCCTGTACTCAGTTCAGGGTCGAAGTGCGTCAACAACAAATCTGACTGCAGCACTTTTTTGAATTTCTCTAAAACCTTCTGGTGCTCTGCAGTCCACACGAATTTATCTTCCCTTTCTAGATCATCCAACGGGCCTCTCATTGAACGCATCTCAGGTACGAAAGACGAGTAGTAACTGATCATGCCTAAGAATGACTTCAGCTGCCTTTGGTCCTTAGGCGCTGGCATCTCAACAATCGCTTGAATTTTCTCGGGGTCTGGTCGACGGTCATCTCTTGAAACCACATGCCCCAAGAATTTGAATTCTGGTTTTGCGAAGGAACACTTCATCCTCACGCGAAATCCACAATCAGCGATTCGTGCATGCAAAGCCTGGACATTGTTGTTGTGTTCCTCCAGCGTAGAGATCCAGTCACAATGACATCATCTATGTATGCTGCACAGCCTTCAAGTCCTGTGATCATCCGATCCATGGCTTCTTCAGTTGCTTTATCAGTTTTTTTAATTACAATTCTTTATAATTTAAATCGGTAATCATTAATATTAAAATATTTATTAAAATATTAATAAATTAATAGGCATACATTCCTAAATTTAAGTCTTATTAAAACAATAGGACAGGTAATTAAAACTCTCGTGCTAAAATCAAAGCAAAATAGAATTTAAGCAGCTTGTAGAGAAAAACATTTTCTTAATCATGTACAGTGTTCCTTGGCTCTCAAATGTTGCTTTCGTGATTTTCAGTTGATTTGGCGCATCAATCAATGGCTTCAGTTTGGCAGTGCAGAGAACGTCATTCTTCAAAATTACTTTACATCGTTCTAAATCTTTTCAAGAATTATCAATAAATAAAATTTTGCATATATTTCATAATTTTATACTTCCAATAGGCTTCCTATGTCTTGGTCTGTAATTAATTTCGTCATTTAATATTAAAATTTTGGTCATACTTCAACATTGCCGTAATCGACATTAGAAGCACCAGTTTGCTAAAAACAGAATGCATGACAAAAATATTTTGTATGATAATGTAGAAATAACCCAACTTCATGTCACAAATTGCGTAAGCAGAATTCAGATATTTGGATATATCGAAAGTAATAGGACATAGAGGAATTTCACGTATTTTTTGCAAGACATTCGACAATAAGTAGAATTTCGTAAATTGCAATAATGTGAAAGAGGTTATCTAATCGCGCATGTGTAAGCATCTACATAGAATTCAGAGTGCTCGAGTCAGATATGCAATTTATTTGAAGGGAGTGCCAAGAACATTACCTCCAGCATTGATTAACCACATCTTACCAACCAGAGTACAATAGTCAAGTTGAATGATGAAAAAGCTTTGGTTGCAATTGGATCTGCAAAATGGTAAGCTTACTTCACAATCGTCACCAACTTTTAAACTAGAATAGAAACTCGTTTCTCAGACGAAGTCCGTCAAATGATGGAGTCAGTCAAAGATGAAATCAACATCATTTGCCAATTCCAATGTCTTTATACACAGCTGGATTAACATATCTCAACGTAGCAGGACTCGAGCACGAGTCACGGATCACGTTGGTGATATACATTGTTTAAGTATTCAACTTGTATCGTATAATCGATTGGATTGAGAAGCTCAAATAAAATGATTTGGATGAACATTTTAAGCATGACAAAATCAAATCAAAGATTCAAAGTAGACACGTTATTTGCAGCATAATTTTATTTTTTTTAAACATGATTAAGCAAATAATTAAAGTTAAAAAAAGTTATAAAAAAAAAAAATTAATTATAAAGTTATGCTACCAATATTGCTTCGGCGTGATCCAATGGTTATGCCTCTCATGACGGCAGCACGGATTCGAATCCCATTGCAGTATCACCGTAAAAATGACCAATTATGTAATGGATATCAATCTACCAAGCCTCTATCTACGTTGCATGCTTATGCATTTGTGTCCATCATCGAGCATAAGACTCCCCATCAGAACGGTTGTTGAAAAGTTCTTTCGGAGCCAAAAGATGGGCTGGTACCAAAATAGTGGTTAAGTCGCAAGTTCTGTGTTTCCTCCTGCATCATCCGTAATTTTTATTTTATCGATCTTTGAGCGTCTTATGTATCTGTAATCGATATGAAGACAATACATTACATAATTGGATGGTTAGGATAATGAATACTGTTGTTGTTGATTAACGTAGCTAGATGATTTGGACGGTCTCCGTCAACGGATTTGGATTCCGTGCTGCCATCATGAGAGGCAGAAGCCTTAATCATTAGACATGCAGTGGCACATTCATACATGGCACCTCGTCAAAATAGTCCAAGACAAAATCGCCACGTCAAAACAGCCAAAAAATTTATTTTAAAAACTTATTTAACTAAATGAAATTATAAATTTGTCACATTAAATCAGTTAAATTGTTATATTGTAAGCAATTCCATGTAGGTAATCGAGAGTTTCTGAGTTGACGTAGGTTGGACTACAAGGACGTCGGATTCAGTTGCACAAACTATAAATAAGTCCGAGGACACCCTATAATCTAATGATATATCGCTAACTAAAAATTTGAGTATGAAATCTTTTTTATTCTTTTGTTAGCTATATATTTGGGATTAGCCCTGAAATTTTCTTTTAAATAATTTCTTTCTGAAAGGTGTGCCGGAATGAATCAGTCTTGGCAAAGCTGACAAGAGTGTATTTCACATCGATGCCCCAAGAATCCTGATGATTTTATTCCACGAAATGACAGAATTTATGATGACTTGGATTCCGATAAGGATAAACGTTTGCAATAAATGTTAAAAATAAGTGTTTAAATTTCTTATACACGATTACGTCATTCCCCTGCTAAAAAAGCCGGTGTCGAGGTCGGGTTCCCCCGGCGATTCCTAGTGGGGTTGCTAACCGATCTGGACTAAGATCAAATTTGTTGTAATGCGCCCGTAAATACTGTCAGCCTTTATGGACTCGTTAGGCCAACACCCTAAAAACATCTGAACCACGCCTTTTTGCTCCAGGAAGTGAATGCAGATGCTAACTTTTTCAACCCCATTGAGGTCGGTGCATTAATCTACCATAACTGCGAAGTTTTTCAATGTAACTACCCTTGAATGGAGAATAAGAGTAAATTTCAGGAGCTCGTAGTAACTTAGACAATGAGAAACAAGGAAGAGTCCACGCAGAGCAAGGGCATTTAAACTCTCATGATCAAAGATGTATCCTGCAGAAGTCTGTTGACGCCACAACACTTGGAATTTAGTTTTCTGGTTGCTTGGGGTGTCCTCAAAATTTTAAGGAGTGGTATACTGGTGCTCACGGAAGACCGAATTCCATCTTTGACCAGTTTATTTGGAGCTCGACATCTGCATTGTGGTATAGACTTTTAAACACCGGAGCTCCACATTCTATACGCTGACGTGCGTTACCTCCAAAATTAAAAAGCCTTATTTTTGACGAATACTGCTTTAGGCTTTTTTTACTTATTACAACATATGGTCTATAAAAAAAGTTATTTACCAATTTATTCACCATGATTTACAGCCACAAAAACCCAAAATGTAATTCAGAGAAGTCATACATCATTCATTAAGTAAAATGTTTAATTTTAAATTGTGAAAACATCTCAAATAATTTCAAATGCTAATCTTGACTTCAAGAAAAAGGAGGCACCACTTACGTCTGCCAAGTGAAGGTACAACTAAGACCCACAACTCAAGTTAAGTACAATATTAATTTCCCACAAATTAGCAAGTAATTGCAATGAGAATGAAAGTTATGGCATTGGACTGTCTTCCTGACCAAAGTTCCTAGCAGTTGTGTTGTCAGGCACACCGACAGTGATGTCCATTTCTTCCTCAATGATGGTTGGACCACCAAACTTCTGGTATCCCAATAAAAATGGGTCACTTGCGGGGCTAAGAAAAAATGTAATTTTTTAATGGCATCCAATAAAATCCTGCCACCTCAACATTACAGCAAATTGATATGAAAAATGTTGACAGAATACAGAAAACCCATGCTGAATTTCAACTTCAGATGAAACCATAATCGACAACAAACTAAAGTACAGTTCTCAAGTTAGAAGTTACTTGAAAAATATCAAAAGACAAGTTTATAAATTATTTGGTACATTCAAGATAATCACAACAGTCAGCCAAGGCACTTAAGCTAAGAGATACATAAAAACAGTTGACTAACAGCCACAAATAGCATTTAATGAAATCAAAAGCTGTAAGACAAACTAAAAGGGAATGTAACATTGAGCACATGCAACATAAATATCGACTACAAAATGAAAACCTGACTGTTACAGGATTTATGTCAATAAATTGAGAACCATAACCTGAGTTTTAAACATATAATTTTCCTAACATCATCATATTAAAATACTTGCAATGACTTTTGTGAATTCATTAATTGACAAAACATAAGAAAATATAAAAATCTTACAGGGTTTGCATGCATCAAAGCAACACAATTCAAAGTAATACAAAAGCTTAATTCACAAATGGTCAGTTATTCATGATTTTCTCCATAAAGATCTCCTTACAAAACTTGTAAGCCCCCATTTTTTACTTTTGTAACTATCCTTTCTTTCTGGGCTGTCCTTGAGACTGTGCTCCAATGGAATGAAAGTCGAATCAAACATGTCTATGGAGTTACTGATATCATCTTCGTTCTGAGAAACACGCACTTCAAAATTCTCCCCATAACCTTGTAATTGATGCTTGGACTTGTGAGTAGGAACAGGAATGGGTAATGACCTCAAAAGGGTCCCTCCTCTGCTTGTGGTTTCATTATGAAGCTCATGAAAAGTGTCATCATTTGACTCAAGCATCTTTTCGCATGGTGACCATCTCATTGGTTCTTCCTCATCAAAGTCATCCCTCAAGAAGAACATGACTTTGAACTAATTTAATTATTAAGCTCGTATTGGAAGCAAATGCAATGACATGCTTTATTCATTTAATGCATCATATTACAGTGACTAAGACATGCAAATATCAGTGGCACGCAAGTTCGACAAGCACATTATGAAGCCTTGAAGGGAAGCATGCAAACCAAAGCTAAACCAGCGAATGATGATAACAATCACCTCATGCCAAAAGATCCCATCTTCCTCATAGGGCGTGGTTCTTTGGCTGACAACCAAGGCTTGGTCATTTCATCAAGGACGGAAGGTGCAATGTAGGTGAAACCCTGCATGAAGAACATTTCGTTACAAGGCAACTTATCGCTTTCATCATCAAGAATCTGAAACAAACCA
Organism: Hirudo medicinalis; assembly: GCA_011800805.1. NCBI lineage: Eukaryota > Metazoa > Annelida > Clitellata > Hirudinida > Hirudinidae > Hirudo > Hirudo medicinalis. The sequence goes on from MPNW01000290.1 coordinate 71,437, forward strand.
CAAAGAGAAATTTTGAGCTTTCACTCAATTTTGAATCATCAGGAGAGTCAATTGGAGTTTCCTTTGTAAATTTTGTGTCAAACTGACTTACATCCAACTCATCTTTCTGAAAAATTGTTTAACTCATCACATAAAGCTCATGAAACAATTCACGAAACAGTTGCAATGAACTCACAAGGATTGGTTTAAAAGGAGGTTCCAACTTCTTAGCGAGTACATCATTCCAGTTAACGTGTCTGAAGAATGGATGTGACTGCAACAACATGGACAAATATTTCAAGATGAAGATTTTAAATTGAAATCATCAGAGCACACCTTCACAGGCAATGCATCGTCGGGAGCCGAACCGATTCTTTCGTGCACGTTTTTCTTTAAAAGCTGCAAAAGGAAATTAATGAAAGTTCGAGCAAAGATATTCAATCACATTGATATTGTTTGAATGACTAAACAATTATCAGATCTTTTTCATCAGAGTAATTTCTCCTATTTGAAATACAAACAAAATATCAAATAAATTTTGCCTTTTTCAGTAATCCCCTGGCCTCACTGGTGAGGTATGGTGGCATTGTCAATCTGGCCTTCAAAATCTATTAAAAATAATACTGAAATAGAATATCACTCATAATTCAGATAATAATGTTGAATATACCTTGTCAATAGTTTTTTTTCTATTATCTGCTGTGAATGGGGGCTGAAACAGATTTGATCAACTTTTAAGCTGTGAATGAGTAAGTTAGCTAGGGGGGTTATGTTCCTGCTTGTACTAGTTGGTAAATGGTTAACTAAAACCAACTCTGTTCTATGCATGTGCCACTATATAAATAAACTGAACGAATTTGTCATAGTCATAGAATGAAAATTCTGTTAGCATTTCCACTGAAAGTAATATGTGAATGTGGAGTTGTGTTAAAATATTACAAACTAACTGCTCCAGTCAGCATGTCGTACATCAGAGCTCCAAGACTCCACCAGTCAACTGCTTTTCCATGGCCACTCCTCATCAATATTTCAGGGGCCCTAATAAATTTTAACCAATCAACATTAACCTACACTTCAATAATTAATGTGATGGACTTTTAAAATATGATATCATAGACTACCAAATTATCTTTTAACATAATATTTAACTAATTTATTTAATAGTGAAACAAAATTAACTACATGATTTTAATGAAAACTTACATATATTCTATGGTACCACAAAATGTATGAGTTACTGAGTCATCAAACACAGATTCTTTACACAAACCAAAGTCAGTCAATTTCACATGCCCTTCAAAGCAATTTTACATTAATTCAAAATGTTTATAAGCAAATACAAATAATATTTATATTATTCAGAAAGTTAACTACCGTGAGCATCAAGAAGGATATTTTCTGGTTTCAAGTCTCTGTAAATAATGCCTTGAGAATGGAGGTGCTCCAAAGCCAGAGTTATTTCTGCCAGGTAGAAGCTTTGCAAAACGAATATTTCAATTAATAGAGGGCTAAAACTCAGATAAATGTCTTTAAGTTTGATAAATAAAGAGCATGCCATTTTCAAGAATTTGCAATAATTAATAACTAGTGCAACAATGAAAACATGAAGGAACCTTGCTGTGTCTTCCATGAAAATTCCTTCCCTTTCCAACTGCATGAATAATTCTCCTCCACATAAATATTCTAGGATCAGGTATAATTTCTCACCAGTTTGAAATGCATAAATGAGATCCACAATAAAAGGATGCTAAAAACAAAATAATACATCATGATGTCCTCAGAGGCACATAAGCTTGTCACAACCGTACCTTTACAGCTTCCAAAATATTCCTCTCTGACTTGGTGTGCGCTGTATCCTTTGCATTCCTTGCAATGGTTGCCTTTGAGATTCAAAAGGGTCATAAAACAAATCCAATCACCACTTCTATCTTACCTTTTTGAGGACTTTCATAGCAAAAATTTTGTTGCTATCTTTGCCAGTGATTTTCTTGACCAGAAAGACCTGTTGAAAGAAATTATTCTTCATATCCATTCACATTATCACTTCTTGCAAAATATCCACCTTTCCATAACCACCTTTGCCAAGCAATTTCAGAAGTTCAAAATCAGAGGGACCTGCTTTAGGCTGGCCTGGGTTAACAGTTAATTCAGAAAGTTCAACTTTTTCTAAATTTTCATCACTGAAAACAATATATAATTTATCATCAAAATGCATATTTTAGAATTACTATACTTAATAAGACTTGCCTTAAATTGACCCTTGGACCAGAATTACAAAATTCCTACAACATACAAAGAGGTGTCAATACTCTCCTCTTGGCTCATATTTTTAAATTAAGTGTTGATGTAACAAATAAATATGAGATATCACTGTTAGAATCCTCGATTTCAAAGTCACATGTCATGATAAACAAGGTAATACTTGAAATCATTGACTGTTACATTGAATTTAGCCTCTTATATTAAATATAAATTATCTCAGTAACATTTAATTTGTTCACATTCATAAAGAAAATATATATAAACTGGTAGACACAATACAAAATAAATATTATCTAAAGCATGATACCATAAAACAAAAAACAATTTTGTTCAAAATTGAAACAAAGTTCAAATATCGTTTAACACAGTGTTTTGTTGTTCTTGAACAATTTAACGCTTTTATTTTAATGAGTTTAAAGGTGGAAGTGACATACCTGAACTTCATCTTCGGTAACTATTATAGGCTCCTCATCAGATATATCACTCGAAGCGTCATCATGTAATGTTGCATCGGTAAAATCAAACGAAAAAACCCCAGACATATTTGCAGCCAACTACCCACAACTCGATCACACCAAAACCATCTCGCTAAAGCAAAGAATGTAAACCTGTTTAAAAGCAAACCTTCAAAAAATTAGGCAAATCTTTCGAAAATATTTTTATAATACGTTTATTATTATTTTAAAATAAATGTAATACTTGTGAGTAAATAAGTGAAATAAATATCATTTTAGATTTGTAATATGAATCTGCTCATAATTTAGCAAAATCAAAATAACCCATGAATGACTTCAAATTACTTATTAACAATAAAATTAGACATAGTGATCGCAAGGAATGAACAAGATGTCAAAGCAGTTCAAAGCTCGTTCAAATTTCGTCTGTCACAAAGGAGGACTATTCTACGAAACTCTTCATGAGAATACTGTAGTTCCATCGGTGCTGCGAAGCAACAGTGTTGTTTGGTTTCGAAGTAAAAGTAACGCGTTGCTTTATTTAAGCACAGCAGGAGTACTTTTACTTGCAACGAAATAAGCTTTTCGGAAATATTTTTACTCCGTAGACAAATCTATACATTAAAAGTAAAACTAAAAGTAAAAAATACTAAAAAATAAAGTCTAACTCAGTTGTGCAGCTTATTGCATTGTGCGTCAATACCAATAGATAGTGTTTTAAAAAGTAATGCTTTTCAGTACTTAAGTAAAAGTAAAAAGTATCAACATTTCAAAGATACTTTAAAAGTAAAAAGCAAAAGTACTGAAGCTGCTTTAGTAATGGTCATTCGTCTACCATCTTATGCTATATTATTGTGATCGAGCATCATCCCATCATGTTTCAAACGTAACTGTCTGAACTAATGTATAAACCGTTAAAACTACAAACTGTTATTACTTACTAAGTTTAGGCCTTACCTAAAGCCTAACTATTATTATTATTATTATTATTAATATAAATATAATTAAGGAATGTGGGCTTACTCAATTCATAAATTATTCTACACTGTATTGTATAGCTTGGATTTTGAATTTCCGCATGAATGTTGAGATTTTTGAACGTTTCTGGAGCCGAACAATTGTTAAATGCGTTATTTTCAAGCTCGTTGATTTCCCATCAGGGCGCACCCAGAATTTTTACTTTTATTTGAGTACATTTTAAAATAAATACTTCTACTTTTACTTAAGTATATTTTTTAGGTATTACTTGCACTTAAGTACCGAAGCAGATGATGTACTAGCGAATCCCAGTAGCCATCATGCTCGTAGACATTGCTGCAGTTTAGGGAAAGAGCTTTCCTGGGAGACCCAAAAAATAAATAATTAAATGAAATAAAACCTACTTAAAGCAGCAGTGTTTTTTTTTTGAGAGAATAGTTTTTTTTTAAATTTAACTAAATTTGATAAAATTGGCTAAAAATAAATTGGGGTACCCACAATAATTTGTCAATCATAATAACAACTTTAGAATCTATTCATAAAAATTTAATTATAATTTCTTTGCATTAACATATAAATAAACGTGTTCCTTAAAAATGCTACATTATATTTTTGCTCTTTTTTCTCGTTGTTTTAAATTATAAATTTCGTTATTGATTAGTAGGTCTTTTACCTTTAATATGTGATATGTTATCTAGAATATATAAAAGTGGAGCTCAAGAGAAAAGATAAACAGAAAACTGAAGAAGTTATAAAATTACCGAAATTAGACAGTTTCTTTCCAAAGGCCAAAGATAATCAGTCGTGTGATACAGAACAATTCTATAGAATATAGTATTTCAATAGCTGAAGCTAGAAATATTTCGATTGATATTGACAACCGACCAGAGGATTCAACATCCAAATATAAATAGAATGATATTGGATCATGGAGTAACTTATGTGAAGATGATATCGAGTACTGGACATAAAATGGTACATCAGAGTGTCAGCATTCAAACTTTTAATTCGAAAAGTCGAAGACGTCGTTTGCAAGCTAAGACAGATATTGTTCCATGAACCTGTTATTTTCCAAATGAGCCAATGGTTTAAAATACTGCAGAGAATGGCAGGTATATTCACCTGAAAATGGTCTTATATACTGTTTTGTGTGCAAACAATTTTCCAATTCTTTAACACCATCATCATCAAACGTATTTTCAGATTGGCGCAACACTTATTTGATTCAAAGTCATGAAAATTCAGAGGATCATAGAACATCCTCTTCAGCATATATGACAAGGAAATGTTATTCAACAATTGACTGTAAACTTGCATAACAGATACATGACGAATGGCAGTATTGGAAAGATGTTCTAAAACGTGTTGTAGCAGTCATAATTAATCTGGCTTAATTTTCAGAGCATGTGATGAAATATTTGGTTCTTCCCTTATAACGGCAATTACCTCGGATTACTGGAACCTATTGCAAAATTTGATCCTATTTTAGCAAACCATATATAAGAATTTGGAAATAGAGGATCAGGTGTCATATCATATCTTTCTACAACAATAAGAATGATGAATTTATTCAAACCATGGCACATAAAGTAAAAGAATCAATTTTGGATGATTTGAAAACTGCAGGGTATTTTCAGTTTATCTTTAGATTCCACTCCAGATCTGTCCCATGTTGATCAGCTAATCGTGGTTGTGAGATATGTTTCACCAGATAATGGGTTCCAAACTGAACGTTTTCTAACCTTCATAGAGTTAAGTAGCCACATTACAATTAGACGATATTTAAAGTGCCTTATACAGTGGGTGATTGGTTAACGAACATAATCCGTTCCAAGATTATGTTCGCTATCCGAATTGTTCGTTAACCTATCATCGATTTACCATAGATTTTATGTGAAATCAATTAATTCGTTCCGGAGACCCTTAAAAATGAAATTAAAAACAAATTATGTATAATTTCTTAGTAAGTTTATTAAAAAAACAATACATATTTAT
>MPNW01000291.1:0-74353 GCA_011800805.1 Hirudo medicinalis
TGTGAAGTTGTAGGCTTATGTGAAGTAACCAATAAAACTGATTTAAAAGCCTCTTAATTACTAATTAATTATACTTTAATTAGTAAAATGTCACTCAAAAATGTCATTCCTATTCATTCTTCCTTTAGGCTGGCTATAAAGTAAAAGTTAGTCAATGATTTGCAAAGAAATTCTCAATTTATTGTAGCTAAAATTCAAAACTTGTGACAAAATTTCTAAATCGTCTAAATGAGGCAATAACTCTTCGAGGCGCGATTAATAATCTCGCATGGTTAATAACCATTGGTTATGATGCACTACAAACAACATTTTTAAGCAGCATTAATGTCTCCACGTACCGATGCCATGCTCCATAGCGTAACCATCTGGAAACAATTTGAAACTTTTCAAAGCTTTGTAAGCAAATTCAAGTAATTATTTTAAACCGACCATAAGCCAAATTATCAGCTTCTCCATCCAATTCATAGAGATTATTAAGGTTTGAAACAAGTTCTTCCTCAACTGTTGGCATCTCGGAACTAGCCACACTTTCGTGCAAATTACTTGAAACTTAATTAAAATAACTAAATAAATAAATATTGAGAAATCAGATATAAAATAAAACGCTCCTAAACAAATCAGTGATTACCTATCAAAAGAAGCGAAAGGAACTGATAGTCCAGTTCGAAATGAAATAAGTTATTATTTAAACGAACATTTTTTTTTGGTCTTATATCGAAATTGTGATTGCAATAAGTTTATTATTGCATAATATAGCCAATAATGTTCAAAGCAATTTGTTGATCCTTTTGAGCTTTCCTGATCTCGGCTTTAAAACAAATTTGTATTGCTGTCCGAATGGTGAAAAACATGAATTATCGCTGATGTAGATGTCAACAAAAATGAATTAAAATTATTTTTTATAAATTACTATTGGAGTTTCCTGCCAAAAGTCAATTTATTCCTTCGAAGTTACGATGTCAAATGCTTTGAATCCATCTTAATTAATTTACATAAAGACCAGAAAACTAAAGAACATGGCAGTATCTTTAAGCAATTGAAATTCTTAAGATTTTAAAACACGACGTCATTAAACTCGTGCTGTAAATAAAATAAAATATTGTTACTAATTATAATAATTACTACCCTCATAATCAGTAGATCTTAAATCATTTGAAATCGTGGCCTCTGTTGGCAAAGTACTGGACATATCAGCCACTGATAGATAATTTTCGACCATTTCTGAAGTATCGTCGAAGATATCTTGCATTTCATTGGCATCTTTTAGTTCACGATTTGAATGACTTGATGAGAAGCTAGCAGTTGAGTGATCATTACTAAACACGGAAAAATGAAATTGGGACATTCCATCTTCATTCAGCACCGACAAGAAATCATAAATATCTTGAAATTAAGAATTTGAGATGGCAAAAGTTCAGCAAAATAAAACCAACCATCGCTTCTTTTTAATTCGCTATTTATTAAAACATCATCTGTAGCCGATTAAATTATTTTGTTGTTATTATTATTATTCAAAAAAATAATATTTAATCAAATGAACTTCGCTTAAGTGTTTCAACCTTCATCTTCAATGGGAAATGTGGCGGCATCTTCTTCTGAAGTCTTTGCTACAATCAATTTAAGTATCATGCAAAGTACAATTTAATATATATTTTTTCAATCAAATTAAATGTATTATATTTAAAATATTTTTTACACTAAATATCTTGAGCAAATCCTATTGGTAGCCAACCGGAGCATCTATCATCTACATGAGCACATGATTGTTCTATATAACCTGACATGTAATCACTTTTTATTTCGCATTTCTCAAAACGAAAAAGAAACGTATAAGTTTAAATCAACAGACTGTTAAATCACTGGCGTCTCTTATTTGTTTATCGACCTCATAATACTCAGATGATCAGATGTTGAAACCAATCCAACATTACAGAAACCTTTTGCTTCAACACAACAAGTAGTTTTGCCGACTACTTAGCCTTGGACAGCTTTTTAGAAATGCCAAATTTGTTATCAAATTCGAGTAATTAACTTAACAGAACATTACATTGCTTAATAGGCATGATTTTCAAAAAATACTTAAGTACTTTAACAAGCGAATAACGTACGTATAGGATATCTGCAATAAACCACTTTGGTCCATGGGTGCTCATCCAGCCATATCCAACTGAACTTTCTCGACCATAAATTTGATTTGTCCAAGTAATGCAGAATCTTCGAATCATTTTCACCGTTTAATATCAGTCGTTTGGGTATTGTCAAATCATAAGAAACTGGATGGCTCCAGTAAGCGTCGTAAAAGTTTTTCCATTGCCAAGATTCAGAAGCTCCGTGTCTTGTTGCTCCAACAGTGTCAATGCACTTCCAATCGGGAGGAATGTTGTTGTTTGACCCCTCGGTACTTATTTCGTCGCTATCAGAAAATACAGTAAATGAATACCGTGGTTCTTTGGGGCTCGCCGCGTTACTATCTTTCTTGGATGAATGTATTCCGCTGATATCAACCAATATGGAAAGCATTTCAGCATTCCTATCGATCAATCCTTTGAAGATCCTTAAACTGGATGTTTCTTGAAAGCTTCCTAAATCACCCCTGGGTTTTAAGCTAGCAGGCAATAATGAAACCCAGGCCCCATCTTGAAACATCCTTATGTCACCTTGACCAATTACTGTCATTCCTGGAAGTTCACATGCAAGATTTTAAACACTCTCAGGTTTTTTTAAGTATTAAATTGTGACTAGTTTTAAAACAATCAGAGCATAATTTAACAAAAATCAAGCAAACATTACTTATTTTTCCATGTGGTACCCATGGATTGAAAGACTTAGTTTCCCATGCGTTACCTTAACAAAATTATTAAAAGTTTAAGATAAATTGCGCCCAACATTCATAGTGTCATTCCAGTTGAATTTACCTGCTTGATTCAAACAATAAGCATTGCAACAACGAACACCACGAGGCCAAATAAACTGAGCAGTTGCCGAAAAATTCATAATCTGTTGTGTTTTTTCTGCAACTTTTGTGCTATTATTCCATCTATCATTTTTTAATGTAAATTCGGGGTAAAGCCATAATTTTTCTTCTTTTTTTGTCAGGGCTGCTTTACACTTCCAGCTTCAAATGTAGTTTATACAACTTATTTCAAAACTAAACTGTCATCCTGATTCGAAATTAAATTTGCCGTGCACCTTTTGTCAGTCTTGATAAGACCGTCCGTTGATGATACAATAAATGCTCTTTCCGGATTATTTTTTATCTCAATTGAGATAAAAGAAACATTTTCGGGAATGATAGTCAGGTAAACATCAGCACTTAAACGATCTAAATGTTCAACCAAATAACCATCGAAATATATTTTTATTAGGCCTTTGCTCTTCAAATAAAATTCTGCAATTCATAACCTCTATTAATAAAAGAACAACTTTTCAACTGCAGAAAATATTGCAAAACCCCGATATTTCGCCTTAGTGAGAACTGCAACTAGGACTTTGAACGCTAAAACTCGCAGAAAAAACATCATTGAACGCTTTCATTAAATTTGAATTTGGCAAAGATGTTACATCTTGCAAAGATTCTGCCAGAATCATTAATTTCAAATAATGCGAGTATTATTTTGTCAGATTTATATAGCCTTAACAAATATATTCAAATTAAATATTACATTTTTGTTTTATCAAAGCTTAATTTCGAACGAACGGCGAATATACTTCAAAAATTTGAAAAAAAAATTAAGTTATTAAGGAAAGAATTTTCATGTTGTTTTTTTCTTGTTAAAAATTCTGTTATGCTAAAAATCGGCAAACTTCAGAGAACCAAACATATCTCGACTTCAAACTTTTGTGAAAGCTATCTTAATTTTTAAAAATAATGCTCACATATTTTTCCTCTCTGGTGCTAACGACTAGGAAGATCATTAACTTATTTAAGCAAGACCTGTCTCACCGCTTGTCTTGTCCGATTCATCAAATTATGCTAAGGATAATAATAAATTAGTTAAAATAATTATTTCTACCACTTCTCACTGCTTGTCGGATTTGAAATCGGTAGTTCTCTAAAGCTAATTATAAATTTTGCAATAAGGAGAAAAATCAAATGGTTGGTCAAACAAAAATGAAAAATTTTTTAATGTTTAAAATTATTGTTTGATATTAGATGATTTACAAATATACGATTTTTATAAATAATTTTCTTTCTATCCGGTCTGAAATCATTTCAATTTTAAATTACTAATAGAATTTAATAATATTACGCGATTTATTTTTAATAATGTAATTATTGATTCATTTTGTTCACTAAACACTAAATGATAAATATCATTCATGCTGAAGATTTCTCACTTTTAAAAATAAAGATAAAAATGGCCGAGACGGTTCAGAAGAAGCTGGCATCGGAGATCGAGAAATTTAATGGCTTCCAAAAAGGTAAAAACATGGGATGTTAATTTAGAAGCTGAATATTATCATTTACTTTGGACTAGAAATCTCTGCATGCGTTTTTAAACTTTTTAACGGACTACACAGCATGTAAGTTTTGTGGCTGTTTCATTTACTGTAATTTTTTCAGATTTTCAAAAGTATGTTTCATTGAGGCAGCAGTTAGAAGCCCAGCTCACGGAAAATAATATGGTCCTTGATGTAAGTTTTTGTGGCCTTTTAAATAAGCCTCAGGATAACCTAACCAAGCATTATTAATGACAGAAAAAAGTTGCATCCTATTATTAATTAAAACACAGGAACTGAAGCTTTTAGGTGATGATTCATCAGTTTACAAACTTATTGGTCCAGCACTTATTAAACAAGATTTGGTCGAAGCTAAGCAGAATGTTGAAAAAAGAATAGCTTACATCAATGATGAAATGTTAGTGCCTTGTTTTCTTTTTAGAGTAAGTAATATCAAGAAATAAATGGTATCTAGGTAAAAGATATAAATTGCCTTACTTCAACTCTGTTGCAGAAAGAGATATGAGGGCCATTTGAAAGAAGTTGAAGGCAAACAGGATGCTCATAGGGAAATTATTGCAAAACTCCAGTCCCAACTTAACTCTAAAGCTTAAATTTTTGTGGCATTTGCATTGAATTAAAATTTTTCATTTTTAAAAGAACCTGGCTTAAATGATTCTTGTGCAGGTAGCAATTTTTGAGGTTCGGTACTTGTTGATTCAAGAACATGTAGAGTGAAAGGAAAAGCTGTAGCCTGCCTGAAATCTTATGTGACTAATCGTAAAGCGGTGAATATAATATGGTGAATTCTCAGTTGTACAATGGAGTAAAAAGCTGTGGATTAGCAGGATATCAATAATATGATGAGGGTATTGACTTACTTCGATTATTTAATCAGTAATTGTGTTAAGAATTTAATAAAAACTAAAATAGAATTTATTATTGAAGTTCTCAGATGTTTAATGTCAAACTCTGAATATAGTGCACTGATTGATTAGTTGTTAGCCAACACAGGATTTGAATCCTGGTGCGGGGGCCCTGCCTAATCATCTAGCTATGCAACAGACGTTAGTAAACAATTAACTTTTGGTTGTGTAATCTTGTAGCGACGTCGTGGGGAAAGCAGAAATTCTGAGGGAATCTCGGGATGGCTTAGCCAAGTTTTGCCACTCCCCGGAGACACTTAAAATGAGTTACATGCCGCTTGTGTGATAATGTGGTTGATTTTCAGTATTCTAAAATTTTCTAGTTATAATTAGGTATGTCAGTCATATTATCTAAATTAATTGTTTGTGAGTGAATAAAATTTTATCGACTGTCGTCGATTTTCAACTTTGTCATTCCACCGGTTGGTTGAGTTCTCGCCTAAATACAAAATGAGTCATTTAAACTGTCTGCCTTACAAACAGAAAACACTGTTTTATTGATTCTGCTTTTATCATTTTTATTATTTTCGAACTCAGTTATCCTTGTCCCCTCCTTGAGCGGCATTTCCTCCATTTGGTTGTCTCCAAGCTTGTGGGTCTCCAAAGTGGAAGGGGCTGCAATTTATAAGTCTCAAATTTGCATTAGCCTTATATGTTTTCAAATTAATTCACTTGTTTTATATCTCACAAATTGATATAATGCAAAGCAGCTCCCAATTACAGGCACATTTCTAACGTTGCGACACACCAGATCCTCCTGAAATAACATCACTTTTATGGTTTCCTTATGCTAATCAGAAAATTCTCAAAAGCGATAAACTTACCTAAGTTCCCGCGACATCAATCAATTCGGTCTTACGATTGGCCTTAACTTTAATCGAAACTTAAACGAAGAATACCAAAATTTAATAGTGCAATCAAACTTTATAAACTATTTTACAAAGTTATATATTGTTTACTGACTCATTTCCTTCTTATAGCATAGGCAAAAAATTTCCTAAAGCTTTTCTACATCGTTCTCCTCTCTTTGAAAACAACAGGTCTGGCCAAGAATATCGCGTCCCATATTAGTTGTAGTTGTATTTACTAAATTTTATTAACTGTGCAACTATTATCTATTAGTGGTTCAGCGCTCCATCAGTTGGAATGAGATACGGAGGATGTCTCCATATCGATTGGCCTTCGTGTCGCCGTGAGACTTTAGTCAATAACCATGTAATGGGTGATGTACTGTAGATGGTTTAAGTAGGGTAATAACATACAGGGACACCTGCCTGATCAACGTGTGTGCCTTGAGTGGGACTTCGATAAATGAAATGCAATGTTTACCATCATTTTTATTTTTAATAAAAATTATTTTAAATTAATTTTAATAATTACACAAACATTTAGTTTTAATATTTCAACAATATTCGATTAATTTTAATACACTTGGTAAACAATATTTATATCATTTTTACTGTTTATTAAAACTCACTTGAGATTTGATTAATCGCCCTTACAAAGTTTTTGTTTTTCATTTTTCTAATTCGTATGTTGAAGTGTTAAAATCGTAAATATAAAATATCAGTTTGAATATTTGTTATTCAGAACACAAATGACTCCAGAAAATTATGAATCAATAACTCCAGATTGTTAAAGCTGTATGGGCTCGTACTCTTCCCTTCTTCTTTTGCCAAACCTTGTGTTTAAAAGAATATATGTAGTATATTATACAATATTATACTGCTTAATGTAATTACATCACAATATTAGATATATTCTAACCTGGGTCGGCCAAGCAGCAGATAGTAATCGTTCAGGGCCTTAATGTAGCTTTTCATCTGTTCAACACTGGTGAAAACGGCTGGTCTCTCAGGAGGTTCCAGGAATCCGGCTTTGTCAGAATCTATGCTTGCCAGCACCATGCTCACTGCCAGAACGAGGTGGAATACCAGCGCTAACCTTTTGGAGATTATTGCCATTTCGCACGGCGTGTATCTTATAGTATAAATGAAGTATTTAAAATAGTAATTAGTTAGTAAATATTTCGCTTCAGCCGAAAAAGCGCAACCGATCCACACCACCGCTGTTTCCGACTTAAATAGGAATAGATTCAAAAGAACGCAATACGGGTCCTGTCAAGAACATGCTTTGACTTTCGATGCTTACAATAGCCGAGAATAGCCAGTTAATTTGTAGTCCAACAACCAAAAAAGGCTTTATAGTATCGAAAACACCAGTGGACATTACCAAATATTTAATTTAAGAGACAGGGAGCTGTCTCTGCACAACAGTTGTCTTAACTCAAACACGATTTCAAAAACCCTTAGCCAGCGGCAGACTGGACCAACTTATATCAATGATTTATTTAAGATTGAAGTTTTTCAGAGAGTGATAAATGAAATTACAACCAGCAAAACTGAGAGATTTTCAAATTACTAAGTTATAATTAGAAATACTACATGATTTTATCCAATAAAGTTCAAAGATATGTATCAATGGTGTACCTGCTGATCTTGTTGGCAATTATCATAATGACCTGAGAGTGGAATTAGAAGATTTCATAAAAAAAAAAAACTTTGAAAAGCTTTCAAGGCTTATAAGCGATGAATTTTTGGATGATTCTGTAGATAGTGATGACACTACTTTGGTAACTGTTGCATGCTGCAGTTGATTATTTTTATGAGAAAGAACGGTTTTGAAGATGATATCAAATGCACGATCGCAGATCAGCGGAAGATTTTGTTTGCGCTAGGGCTTCTCACATCTCTGCAAAAATAGATGTCAAGAGCCCAGGAGAATCATTCTTGCAGAGGCAAAGGACTGGGTCTTCGCTGTCGACATAGAAGGGATGAGGCGCTACCACCAGATGCTGATAGAAAGTAGCAGGAGGTCGGTCATGGTGCTCATGTCGCCGTCGACGGATGCCATCATTCTGGTGGAGCTGAAGGTAACGTGGGAAAACAGACTTGAATATAGCAATGCTCTTAAAGCGGAAAAGCATTCAGATCTGTCGACAGACATGGAAGCGAAATGTTATAGGACAGATCTCTTCGCCATCGAGGTTGGCGCAAGGGGCATAGTCGGCTCATGCTTTTCTCACCAGGATTGGATTGTCTAACCAAGAAAGAACAAAGGCTATGACGAGGAAGTCTGAGACTGTAGAAGCGGCTTCAATTTTGATCTGACACATGAGAATCCAGAAGAAGCCATCCGAAACCACTACAGGAAAGCCGGAGTAAGCCGTAGATCTCCGGTATCAATGATCAATGAAACGATGGGCCAACTCCTTGGCCGAAAGATGCGGTATTGTCAGGAGAAATAGGCCGACTGCGGGCATGAAAATCACTATCGACTGTGCTCCAAACGAAGTCGAATTGTCCATTGTCGAATACTGAAAACTTCTATATTCCGACTACAGCTACAAAGAAAATATAGGCCCCAGTCTGCATTTGATATTACTCGGCGTGAAGAAGCCACCGAAAGCTCTCATGGCCACTGTAGGCAACGCAATCGAAGTTTCCCAGCTTCCAAGCAATTCGGTAAGCAGTATAAAGAAGCCAGTGAGAGCTTCGTTCCTGGCAGTAGCGATCGGGCAACGATAAGAAGGCCAATGAAAGTTTCTCATAACCGAAGCTAGCAATGGGTCCAAAAGGTAAAAACCGACAGGGATTCAGGCTGATTGCGAACTGCTCCCCCCTAAAACAATTTATGAGAATCATAGGCCCGCTGGGATGTGGGGTTACTCCTCTGAGAATCCCTGTTGCTAAGCTTCGAGGCGAAATATCAAGAAACTATATGAATAAAGGATTTCACTCTATACCGTAAACTATTTATATGCTAATGCCAAATGCTGGTAACTTTTTTCAATATTATAAGGCTTGTCAATTCAAATAATACTACACTTGTAACACCGACTTAAACATTTATTCGCTCTGCAGCATATTTCATAACAATTTTATTATGGATACAATTATATCGCAAATCAAATACATTTATATTAGTAGACACTGTGCAGAACAAATAAAAAATAACTTTGATGCACGAGTACCACCCTCACACCGACATTTAACTGTAAGGATTTACCAGTCCACACCACTCATAGCCAGTCTTTTATAATCACTAGAACTTACAATTACATTCCCAAACGCATCTAGGTCTGATTGTCTGATCACATCCCAATAAAGACATTTGTGACAAGTCCCAGATTAGTATTTACCAATCAAAACGTTTAACTAAGTGCAACATATAAAATGAAAGAAAAATAATATGTAAGCCATTGTCAACGATAAATTGCATGATTTATGCTTGAGGTTCAGAACTTTCCAAAGTTTTGGCAGACTCTTCTGTTTCAGCTGTTTCATCAACCTTAAACTTCTTGCTGTTGCTGTGGTCATCCACATCAGATTTTCGCTGCAATTGTAACACTTTATTATTGCATTTCCATGACAACAACCCTGCAATCAATTACCTTTTTCCTGATTAAATGTGTAATGACATTTGTAGAACTTCCTCCCTGGTTAAACAATACTTATGTTGAAATTGCACTTCAGTAAGAGTTAACACTCATAACAACCTCTGCAGATGCTCCTGTTTCACTGGCAAACCCATCACCACTCTCTTCTTGCATTTTGATGTTATTCATCTCCTCACAACAATCTTGAACCTGAAATTTTAACTCAAATTATGTTGCCAGAACTTTAACTCAATCCATCCAAAAAAACCTTGTTCTTTATATCAGGAACCAGAGAGTTAAGACTTTCAATTTCTGCTTTTAATTCCTCAATTTCCTTCTCAAATTCACCAGTTGCTCGTTTGTCTTGCAAATGTTGCTGGCAGTTCTTGATCCTGGTCTCAATAACCTCCAAGGCCTCCTCATAGTTAGCTTTAGACAAGTCATAGAGCATTTATATCCATAAGCCAAACCCAACTGATATGAAACTTCAGCAAATCGTCTGTCATCAGCAGAGAGAGCCTTTTTGAGAAGATCTTTGCATTTCAAATAGTCTTCAATGGCAGAATCATAAGTTTCTGAAAGCATAAAACAAAATTTTTGTATTTGTTCATTTAAATTCAATAGTTTCAATCAAGATTTAATCTTGTCTCACCAGATTCAACTCCCACTTCCCCCAACTTCAGAAGACAATCTGCCTGTTTGAGCTGTATATCTTTCAACTCATTGGACTCACTCACTTTATTATTCAGATGCTCATATTCCCTACAAAACATCCATCATTAAATCTTATAAACACTCACTAAATCTAAATAACCTACTTCTCATAAATTGTTCGAGCCAACTCCAGAACTTCCCATGCCAATTGGAGAGTTCCAACTTCTGCGCCTTCCTCTGTATTGTCCTCGGCAGTTTCTTCCGAATCATCTTCAGCATCCTCAGCTTCATCAGCAGTATCAACTCCTCCCACTGCTTCGTCTTCACCAGAGTTCTCCTTGTCTTGATCCTCTGCTACGGCTTCCTCTTCTTGGGTGACATTCTCTTTTAAATATTTAAATTTAGAAATGAAACAATTATATGAAACTTGTGAGAGAAAATGATTATATGAAACCTGTGGGCTCAACATCCTTTTTGTCATCTCCAACCATGGCTTCAATTATTTCCTCACTGATTTTCTCCTTCTCCTCTGCTATAAAATACAAAAGGCACATTGCAAACATTGAATATCCTTGTCAGAGTTGATCACAAAAGTAATATAGAATCATTATCAATAAATTCAAATGCAATAAAGTCTATTAACTTACCAGTTGTGCAATCTTCCTCTACAAATGTGTCTTCGCCTGGTACATTTTCCTCTGGCAAGGAATCATTTTCTTCACCCACAGCCTTCTCAGCAACTAACATTAAAGTCATTACGTTAGGCTCATTTAAAAAAAAAACCCATTTATCTACTTACTGCCTTGAAGAGCGTTTCCCAGGACTCCATTTTCTATCCTAGATTGTTCGAGCAGTGCACTCCCATATCCAAACAATGACTCGGCACACTCATATGAAGTCTCGCCAAATTTTTGCGACCTGTCAATAACAGAGAACATGAATAGCGACGATTAAAAATATCATACATCGCTGACTTACAGTGCATCGCACGCTTGTTGAAAATCATATACGGCCTTCTGAATATTTTTGACTCTGAGATTCTTCCATCCTTCACTAACAAGCGCATTAATCTCTACAGTGGCTTTGTCAACCCCTTCCAATTCCATCTTTAGGTACTAAATAAAGCAAACCGGAGGAAACCGAACTCAACAAAGTAAAATAAGAAATTGCCGCGAATACACTTACTGAGTGAGATTGTGAGTAACATGTAAATCCTCTAAAAACAAAAAAATAATTAAATCAATATTTACGTGTTTTATTTAAATTTTAAAATATTTGTTTAAAATTATGAACATTATAAATATCATTAGTCGTAACTGCTTATCTATCTACTAACAATTAAATAATTTCTATTGTTAAATGCTTAAAAATATTAAGAAATTGTTGACATGAATAACATCATCCTTAGCATTTTGGCGCAAATTTTCCACCCGGTTGCCATTTTGTCAATTGATAGCTTCCTCGATTTGCCGCGATAAAGGATTTGATTTGTTTTTTTTTTGTTGATCAGGCTGCATTAGGGTCGACGAGACTGCGTTTAGTTCACGTTTTGTCGAAGGTATGCGTGACTAGACGCATACTCGTCTACAAAAGTAGCCCTTAACACGTGTAGTTAATCGTCAAAATAATTTTCCGGCTTTGTGAGACTCAACGGACCCTAAGTCATTGTTCCGTGAACTTTGCGTTGACGCACTGGGGTCATGTCGAATTATTATGTTTATGCGTCTCAGACCGAAGATTATGCAAATTTATACGTGGTTTTTCTCAAAACATGAAGCAGGCTGTTTTGGACCACTAAAGCTCATAGAGAAAGATGTACTATCATGGCTGGATTCTGGTAATTAACCTTGTAAACATTTCTTGGTTTGTGGGTTAATGTGATTTTATATTGCTTTTATCAATCTTATAGTAGAACTACATGTATAAAAGTCTGTTTTATTTCTTAAGCCTCTTACTGGGATCATGTAATTACGATGTGGTATAAAATAAGATAAGTAAACAAATCTATTCTGTAACGTTGAGATGGCATTACTCTAGGAGTGTCAAAATAGTCTCCGACATTGACATGATTAGAAACTAAAAACATTGCTTGTAATTCCTTTAGCGATTGCATCTATGGTCTCTTTGTCTTTCCATATGGCACAGATGTCACTGAAGCCTCAGAAGTAGTATTTCTTAATGAAACAATATTCCGATGTCCTTTGTTCGTTAGCATTTCTAGGATGTCTTTGGGAAAGTCATCTGTCATTGAAGATAGAGGAATATTATGCGCATAATGTCATATAAATCAACAAGCTGCTCTAAATTAAAGGCTGGTAATAAAGTCAGAAAACCTAAAATACCTTCATAGAATGTGGTATTTCCTACTGTAAATAACTTTGGAATAGCAACAGATTCTGACATATTCATGGATTTTCCAAAGTGGTTAAACATTACTTGTGCTAAATCTGCAAGATTTGTTCTTTTGCAATTACTTTATAAATAGTGGACATCAATGTTGAGCAAATTGTTCTCAGGAATTATTGTTTATAAAGTTCTTCACAAGATGTTAAAATTTCATTGCCACATCTAAGGTTAACTGAGGTAAAAGTGATGATTAACCAATTTATTCCATGAAATGAAAATAAATGGGAGGTCAACTGATTTGGCTTAAATAATGCATTTATATATGCATAAATTATGCATTAATTCATGTATTAATAAATACTGGAAGGTGCAAGATTGGTAACATTTGGATATGTTGGCAGCTTTAGTCTGGATCTGAAATGTCACTGGTGTCAAAATAACTAAAAGTCTAATTTCAAAACAATCAATTGTTGATAATAACCAATTGTAATTGCCTGCATTATAAAGATTACTGAGATTAATATAATTCCTAAAAATATTTATGGAGGAAGTGAGCATGGACACAAACTTATTTGACAAAATAATTCTCGTAATAACGTAGTGGAAGCTAATGCATGGAAACAATGTGCCACAACTAAAGAAAAGATTTAACAAAGCCTCACTTATGTAATTTGAGCCTGTCATAGCAAATCTTAGTGCACATGGCTTGAAAATGTTGTGGACAATCACAGTACTGGTCTCTTCATAAAGGTGCAAGTTTTCTCCAGTGAAAGAGGTGTTTCCATGCCAACTGAATAAATAAAATAACATTTTATTTGTTCTGAAACAAAGCTTGTAGATAAAATGACTTGAAAGAAAGATACATCATCACCAAAATTGACCTTGAATAAAATATTTTGAAATAACTTACATTGCAATTGAGAGGAGATCATCATTTGGTCCAATGATGGAGACCGCCAAAGATTCCAATTGTTCGTGCATCCCCGAATCACCCACTGGAAGAATTCTATCATCACTTATTAGAGATGCTAGGTAGCCAGCCAGCTTATTCCTTAGATAATACACAACAATGTTATTCTAGATGAATTACAAAATAAATGATCTCTAAATTGATTCAGTTCATTTTGAATAATATTAAATCTTTGAAAAATAAATTAGCAAAAAATTATTCATTTCACGAAACCAGAAAAACATTGAAAAATTCTTCAACTGGTTTCTGTGAAAATAAGAAAATGTCATTAGATTTATAAAAATTAGTTTACCATTCGTCTGTAGATGTTTGCAATGAAGTTATGTTCTGCAAGTTTATTTCAACCAGTTTTGTGGCCTGTTTAAAAGCAGATTTTAAACAAGCATGAGACCTAACCGTTCACTCGACCATATTCGGTCATTCAGAGGTAGTTTTTATTCTATATATCCTAAATAGAAGTATTTAGTGTATTTAATTGAATATTTATTTAATTAAAATCTGCATTCTTTAAATCCAAAGCTTTGGCTGATTGTAGTGGCATTAAAGATCTCTACATACCTTGGAATAGCATTTAACTTAGTATTTGATGATAACTAAAAAAAATCCAATCACACCTCCACAAAGTAATGATAGAAATCTGTTGAGTTCCACTGAACTCTGCCTGATGATGTCATGTTTTCAAAGATGCTCATCAACATGAACAGGGATGAACTTGGCCAGACAAGCACATTCTCCACAAAATAACCTGCAATCAACTGTTTATTCAATGTTCATATTAAACATTTAAACATATTAATCTCTAGCAATATAAAGAAGGCCATGCACTTAATTGAACCTTTGAATGTAAACCTTTGTGGATCTGCATCAGTAGGTTTGTATGACTTGAAATCATCCAGTTGAGATGCACTTATGCCTGTCCAGTTGGCCTTAAAAGAGGAACATTCAGATCACGTTAAGTGGAATACATGGCTTAAATGCAACACTCTCACTTTTAACAGGTAGTCATTGTAGAAATAATCGATCCCTTTTAATGACAGCTCATTCAGCAATTCTATAATCTCTACTGAATTTGGATCTGTGATTTGTGCTACAAGCAAGATAATTTCAGAACAATTGTAAATTTTCATCTTTGTTGTTTTACCTTACATTATCAATTTTGAATTATAATGTAAAACAATGATATAATGATTAACAAAATTATTTGAACGTTTATTGAAACTACAGTAATAGTTACTGCATGGTTAATATTTGTAAAATTACCTTCATGAAAATGGTTGACAACTGGTTGAATAACGTCCTTCCATTTCAATCTAAGAAATCATAAAATGGATTCATAAGCAGATTAAGTCATCAAGCAAGTGATGACCTTCACACAAATATTCATAATATATAAATTGTATCACTCATAATTTTGAATGAATCTAAAGAAATACTGTAAACTTTGAAGCAGCACGATTAAAATGGAATATTAATGGATAACTCGACACTCTTCTAAAAATACTTTGTCAATTTCAACCAATCACCACCCACGTGTTATGAAAAGCTGCGGATGTTTTAAAATTAAAATTGTGCATTAAAGAAGCTTCCAAAATAGCTTTTCAAAATACCATGATTTGTATGACTTGAATTTTGTAATGTCATGTAAAGTCATTAAAATGTAAGGCTATATCACTGAGTGTTATCTGATTCCTCCAATTTTAATATCCAATAACTACACAAATAAATAAACTTTAAATACTTATTACTTATTTAGAGATTTTATCCAGTCACTACAATTTGAAAAAAAAAATGTCAACACATACAATCCAAATTTTTCATGGGCAACTGCAAGTCCCTTCAAAAGTGTTGGACTTTCTACTGCATAATGTTTGCTCTGAGGAGTGAAATTAGACTTTGTGATCTTGAAGACAATCACAAAAATCAACTATATTTAAAACAAAACCATACCATCTGGCCACGAGCATTTGAACAACTGAAATCAAGTGAATGTGATGAGTTTTTTCTTTGATCATGCAGCGTCAGAACTCCACATCTAAGTTGCAATTACATACAGCTTCATTAAGTCTTTGATCAAATGGATATATATTTACTTGGTAAATGCTTTGCTTGCAAAAGCAAATTAATTAAAATTTTTATTAATAAAACAATATTAAATAAAAGTTGATTGTTTAAATCTCGAGCTATAAAACTATAATCGAGAATCACTCAGTTTGTAGTAAAGAAATTACCCCAAAATGACACTCCGATCATAAATTGATTCACACAAGATGACTGCAATAGATGAATCTACAGCAGAACCTCCAGATTTCAGAATTTGACCTCCAATATCAGAGCATGGTATACTTCTACTGGAAACAACTCCATGTGGAATGACTTGGGGAGGTCCAAGGTATATTGTGAGAATCAAAGCAATAGCCACTGATACTCCAAAAAATATGCATATTGCTATGATTGTTCGTAATTCATCTTGGACGTTGTTGTTTCTGTAAAAGTAATTTGAAATGTAACTTCTAAGGCTATCACAAATATTTAGCTCAAAGGGTTCGGGTATAGTTTGATATACACGAACATCGTTGAAATTTTCTTATCGTGATCGCTTGTTTGGAAGGAAGATTCAGTCGTTTCGCTGTTTAGCTTAGAGTCAATGTCGTCTTTTTCCTCATCTTCTGCAAAAAAATACAAGTATAATGTCAGCACGACGCAACGTACCAGCTGATTCGCGACTTCGCAAGGATCAGTGTTGAAGACACTCAAAATAAATTTATAGGGATTTTATAAAAAAAAATGAGAAATGGCAGATCACCCGCCTGCAAATATGAAAGCCCTGTTGTCTTGTAAATCGAAATTAATGTCATCGATAGGAGCCGCCATGAATTGCTGAAATCCTCTTAAACAATTTCAATCTCGAATCTGTCCTAGCACTCCACGTCAGAACGACTCAGCATTGTGACAAGGCCGGAAAGCTTTCGTCTAAATCTCATTATGTTTATTTTCTTATTTGCATTTTTATTGCTATATTCGGATCACTACAATTAGCCTTATAATTAGTAAGGTTTCTGAAAAATTACATGGAGGATGCCTAATTAATTCAATTTAACACACATGAAACAACAGGTGAGCATCCCATTGAGCAGCTAGCGAATCGCGGTAGCTTCGTAAAAGTTATTAAATGCTTGGCATTATTATAAGCATTCGACGTCTCACTGGGGCTTGTGATACATTGCGTTTGTGGGCATTAAAAGTGATATTTGAAAGTAACACATTCTTACATTCTTAATCTACAAACTCATACTAATTCTGTATAAATTTGATTGTTTTAGAATGTAAAAGGTTTTGTTGAATTCATCCGGTTTTAAGTCATTAAAGTCTGGCAAACTACTGAGAAAGATCTCGTCACAGACGATTATTTGATTCACATAAAGCAAGTGTTTCGAAGTATTGCTCAAGTATGGACATTTCACCAGCAAAATCTGTTCAAGAAAATGAAGACATGTCTCACAAACTTCTCGTAAAGAAGTTATTGGATTTTTGCTTTGAAGGCGATTGTGAAATTTTAGGAACACTACCAAAAGAGGTTGATGTAAACAAGCTCCATAATTCGGTTAGCAAATATTTCAAAGTAATTTGAGCAAGTTTTCCGATTTTTTTTTTTTAATGAAATCCATAGTTCTCAACCAGAGTGTTTCTTTCAGCACATCAAAATTTCGTTTTAGACAACGATTTATTTCTAGAATATATAATATTTTAACAATTTATATAAATAAAGCTTTTATTTGGGACAGACTGGAGAAACTCCTGCACAAATTGCCGCGAAGCATGGAAATGTGAATAGTTTGAAATTTCTTGTAAAAAATGGAGCTGACATCAATTTGCTTGATCAGGTTAATCAATGTTTACTAGAGTTTTCATTTTATAATTTTATTGCTTAGGAAAACGCTGTTTAAGGCTTTTTTTTAAACGTTTTCTGGTTTTTAAATTCTCATGTTGCTTCTTGAACATGAAGCAAGGCATTTGAAAGCAAAGGTATTAAAAAATGTAATTTTCCAAACATAGTGTAAAGTAAACCAAAAGCGATTTGGCTGATCCTCTCAAGAAATTCGAAACAATTAATTTATTCGTCCTTTCCATTCATTAATTCGAAACTAAATGCACCATCCCGATTTAGGAAGGACATTCTCTCCTTATGTTGGCCCTCAAAAGTCACCAGGAAGTTATGGCTTCATATCTTCTGGAACTTGGGATCAGTTTGAAAGCAAAAGAGAAGGTGGCGATCCCTTCTCAAAATTTTTTCAAGAAACCGTTTTTAATCCTTTATGCTGTCAATCTTTTAGAAAAACAACGAAACCGCCCTGCATTTTGCAGTCAGGTGTTCATACGGAAAGTTGGTTGAGTCGATGATATTGGCGGGTGCAGAAACAGACGCCCAAGATTCGGTATCTTTGCGGCATTTGGCCACATTTCTGAATGTCACGATTTCACATTTGAACATTTGAATTTTTATTTCTTTGTGTTTTTATTTCAGAGGGGTATCACGTGTCTTCATTTAGCTTGCATGAACAAAAACGTTTCCATCGCTTGCATGTTGATCCACCTCGGTGCCCACATTGAAATTCCAAACAACGTGAGGAATGATCATCATATTAATAGCATAAATAACACCAACCACCGAATAAGCTCATTACATTTAAATAATTTCAATAACGTCTCCCGATAATATTGTACTTGATTTTACGAAGGAATTTTTGGAAATTCTTGACCGATAGAAATTAAGTAGAATTGGTTCGATAAAGTTGAGGCTACAATATTATAAAATTCGAAGAAAAGTTGCCTGAGATTTCTGAGCTTACGTTATTCATTTTTATTCGCCAGTGGCATTTTAAGAATATGAAAAGAAGCATGTGATAAAACAACATTATGATTCATATTACATGACATTATTGAATTGGATAAAATAATTTTCTGTGAATATAATTGTGAAAGACATGATTTTTAGCAAGAAGAAACTGCTTTGCACGTGGCATGCAAGAAAGAATTGTTTCCAGTTGTTAACCTCATGTGTTCAAGGCAGTGTCCAATCAACGAAACCAACAAGGTCTTTCTTCGTATTTGTCTGTCACCGTCTCTCGTAACAATAACAATAACAATAACAATAATAACGATAACAATAACAATAACAACAATAATAATAATAACGATAACAATAACAATAGCAATAGCAATAACAACAACAATAATAATAACGATAACAATAACAACAATAATAACGATAACAATAACAACAACAACAATAATTATAATAATAATAAATAATAATAATTAAAAAAAAAGTGAATGTGTATAGCTTAGACCATTTATACAGCGCCTTCTACCAGAGGCGCTTTGTGGTGGTGCAAGCTGGATTACGAACGACTGTTGCTTTTACAGTCGGTCTTAGGGACGCAATCCCTCTGAGCCCACTTGCAACTTCGCAGGAGAATATTTATTAGTTTCTTGTTAACAGCTTGGAAACACTCCACTTCACTTGGCGGCAAAAACTGGCAACTTGGATTTAATTCGACTATTGCTCATTTCTGGTGCGGACATCGACGTCTTCAACAAGGTTGACATGTTTTATACAAGATACATTATAAAATATTACAAGGATCCGCCTTGCATCCGACTTGCAAATGCTAACCAGAAAGAGAGCAGTGCTAAATTCGATATTCGATGAAATGAATACCTCGATAAATCATGTGCTTCTGAGCCTTATTGTCTAATCTATGTGTTGATACGTCGAATGAATTTAGCATCGCACCCAAACTAAAAATACTAAGCACTGTGTGACCCTTTGTACCTTCAACGAAAAGATGTCGTCAAATTAATTCTAGCGAATAAAGCTCCATATTTTAACATAATTTGTTTCTCAATAAACAGATGTAACAAATTTAATATTTTAATTATTATAATCAATTACAAAAATAAATTTATTCGAAGGACGGATTGAGAGCAGAGGACATAGCTTTAGTTCAAGGTTACACTGAAGCCTCAGATCTTCTATCTAAACTGGGAAACGTAAGTGAATGTGGAGAACTTTAAATGTTTGAATAACTAATTAATTAATGTAATCAGCTGTTCATCCGAAACAAAAAGAAATTAAAAAATAATTGGAAATTACATATTTTATCTGACAACTGCATTATTTTAAATTATATAAATTACATATCATATTATAATTTCGTGGTAACTTATTTATCAACTTAATTTTGTCCCATCATCCAGTCAATAGCAACAGACAAATTGAGTCCCTTGAGGGATCATTTGAAACGCAAGCATCCAATGAATTCGATAAAAGTGAAGGTGTTTGGAAACAAACAATCAGGAAAAACAACTCTCATTGATTCTTTGAAATGTGGATTTTTATGGAGTTTTGTCAAGAAATTCTACAACGGTTTGGATTTGGAAGAGCCGCAGAGTAATTTGTTATTATTAAATTACAAATGCTATTATTAAAATATTAATTCATATTAACTTTTGTCATTTTAAACTATTTAACACGAGCACATTTTTTGTAGGTGCTATTGACGGACAGAAAGCCTGGGTTGATGCACCGAATGAAAATTACACGAAAGGCATCAGTGTCCACCAGGCTGACATTTCAGGTAAGATTTCCATTCATTCATTGTGATTATTCTGAAGATTCATGCATTCATAAATTATCAATTAGGAATTGGAAAACTGAGCTTGTGGGAGTTTTCAGGCTTCGAGCCATATTTCGCTTATTACGACTTCTTCATGGGCGATCCGAGTTGCATTCACGTCATCACTTTCAGTCTTTTGAATGATCTCCAGCTAATAAAGAATCAGTTGTTCTTTTGGCTGAATTTTATTCGAGTCAGGATTGCACTCCACGTTCCCATCGGTAATTGTTTCGTAATTTCACAAAAAGTTTATTATATTTATTATAAGCAACATCTTTCTAACCCTTTGTGGTGAAGATTCCCACAAAATATAAGTATTTATAAAGCTCCTTATCGGCAAAATGTTATTGAACAGAATAAGACGAACATCAATTTTACTTTTTTTTTTGAAGGAGCTGGAGGGACGCAGTTGTGGTCACCTCACGTTGTTTTTGTGGCTACACATGCCAGTGAAGAAAATTGCTCGAAAGATCATGAAGGAAATTTTGTCATGAAGGGTTGGGATGAGGTTTTGGTGGAAATAAAAGAAAACTTTGAAATCGATCTGATAGTTCTACCCAATCTCCATGTCTTGAATGCACATGAAGTTAACAGTGCCGGCATGAAGACATTAAAATCAACGATTCTGAAACTTAAAGAATTTCTTACCGATGTAAGTCATTTTACGAATCTCCCGTTTCAACGATAAACACATTATTTTGAAATAAATTATTAGCTAGAACGTCGTACATTAATTAAGATTTAAGTATATTTACAAATCTGACAAAGCATGGTGAATACTAGTTTATATTAAAATGTTACTGATGGAATAAAGCTATTTTACGTTGTAAATTATTCAGTACAATGGCAAAGGCACGGGTCTTCTTGATCAAGTTGTACGTGAACTGCCCAGCTGGATAAAAAGATTAAAATACTGTCCGGTTGTTACCTGGTCCAACTTTGTCAAGTATATTAGAGGGAAAATAAATCCCCTCATATTAGAAGATCACGTCATTGACTTAGTAAATGAGATGCAGATTATAGGAGAAGTAATTTCGTCTATTCCTTAATATTGTTTTAAAATGTTTATTGCTATTTTATTCAATCTAATTTGTTTAAATCAATTTACCATTGCTTAGGTAGTTTATCTGCCAAAATTCGATAATCACGACGACCTGATTGTTCTAAATCCAAGATGGTTGGCCACCGACATTCTTGGCAAGATGTTGTCCTTTGAAACTATTCAATCCTCATCAATCAGTGGACAATTTTCGCCGGATCAGTTGAGTCTGATGTTTCCAGACTTTGATTCTTCGGATATAAAAAGCATCATGCATCGTTTGGATTTCTGTCTCGAGTTCCAATGCTCCTATGGGCAGACATTGTACCATTTTCCAGCACTAGATTTTACTCCGAGTCCACAAGATGTTTGGGATGGTTGGTCGATACGACCGGAAAACTCAGTCCATGAAATACCAGAGTTGGACACAAGTTTCAACGATTCAAGTGAAATTCAGCTTGAAGTTTGGCAAGGAATCAGAATAAGCTGTACATGCGAGAGAGGAGATTATGGCGACCAAATAAATATTATTTATCCGCGTATTGCCGTAGTTGTGGAACGATCTTTAAGTGACACTAGCAACTGCCCAGTAAATGTAAAAAGGGTGAATCAATGGGCGACTGGTGTGAAAATTGAAGCAGACGACTTTGTCACTGTCGTAATGCTATCTCAGCATGACATTGACATTATCACCAGGTCTTATCCCTCCTTAGGTCTGCATGATCAATTTAATTTTTAATATTCTGGGGTTTTTTTTTTCAGAGGGAAGAAATCGAAAGGAAAATCCATGTTTCATTTTTCCGAATATTGTTTCGGCATAATAATGGGTAAAATATTGCAAGTGTGTCCTGGATTATCGGTGCAGAGGTCTGCAATTAGCACAACAGATTTACAAAGAAATCCTAAGTTTGACCAATCGAATAAGGAGAATGGATATTATCATTTGAGGGTCTATGATGCAAGAGAAATCTTAGATGCTCGACTGAATCACCGTGAATCCATTAAAAAAGGTCCGAAGGAGCATATTAATGGATTAGCTGAATCTGCACTCGAATTTAACAACGAAGAATCAATAATTGATTTGATTGCTTTCGGTAGTAAGGAAGTCTTATCATTAATTACTTTCGGAACTGATGTTCATATTTCACTGCTTTCAATTCATGCAAGGTAAGATTTGAACACATAGAACAACTTTTAGTTTCCTTTAAAGTACAATGATGATAAACTAAATAAAAAGATAAATTAAATAACATTTTAATTTAAAAAAAAGATTTGGCTTGGCACATCTCCTCGACACGGATCCTATTAATGACTCAGAAAACAGCACTGATGAAACTATTAAATATGGATGGAAAGAATTGGCTAAAATACTTCAAGCGTCAAATTTTAAAGTGCAAAATACAATGGAACTGACAAGAAAAGATGGAATTTCGGACCAGGAATATACAAGCAAAACAGATGAAGTTTTAGCTGCTTGGTCTTATCAGGAGGATGCAACAATAGGCAATTTGGCTTTAGCACTTCAACAACTCTCGCGTCCGGATGCCAAGGCAGTTCTGCTTGGACTATCACCTTTATTCCTACGCTCTGAATTATTGGCTTCCAACAAAATCATGTAATATATATATATATATATATATGCTTTATTTTAAGACAGTAACGATTATTGGTTTTGAGTTTTCTGAAAGGATGTTTATGACTTGCTCCACTGAACACTAGGTATACGTTTAACAATAATTGAAACTCTAATGATTCAGAATCAAATCTCTCACGATGGCAATGATAATGAATCCGAACTCGATTATAGTGGCCTAAATTCAATACCACTTCAAGACAGAAGTTTTTAAGGCAGTGTGAAACCCGGCTGGATCAGTCGACATTGAAATGGCTAGATTAACATTAGGAAAAATCAGCCTCTTATTTACCATATGCACATAAGACCTCCACAGACCTAACGGGTGTTCTTTGTCTTCGTTGTGATCACGTGAAAGCTAGCTAAAGCGGAGTCAGTGATCGCCTCAATTCCGTTTTGGTTCTTAGTCTCGTAATGTCGTAGGTTCTTTGTCGTGTAAATAAAGTATTCGTAAATCTAGTCTCTCAATCGATGCGATCGTAACGTCTCCCCGGTTACTTTTATTTAAATATATCTATTATCATTGTAGTGTCGCACTCTCTTTTAAGTTTTTACGCCATTTTGAATTTGGGCATGCTCTCGTTGTTATGTTTTGACGTTAGACAATAAACGTTACATCCCCAAAATGATGTCTCTTAACTAAAGACAATGTAAAAATATATATGTATGAAGATATGTATCTTCAAATCAAACTTTAAACTTCTCTTCAAAAAATTACGCCTAAAAATTCAAATAGTTTCTATTCGGTGTAATATTAACCATTAACGCTGAAATTAACCACCACCGAAACTTGTGGCTTAATTTGCTACCAGAGTTATAAAGAACTGTCAATTTCAAAACTTTATTGGTTTATGAAATAGCAGGATAAAATAATAATCTATACAGTTATATTTCAGTTGAAAAACATTAGAAAAAATACTAAACTTGGATTTTCATTTAACAATAAAACCTTCTTCGAATTTAAATTTGTTTTCAAAATAGCGGTAGCCAAAAATTGAAAATATGATTTGGTATCTTTGCTGGAATTTTGAAAGATTTTAAGTCTGTTATTTCGGTGAAGTTATGGTCCAGCAGACCAAAGGCTACACTAAATTAGCTAGATTAGATTGATGTCTATGTTAAAGCATTGACTGTACGATATTCAAAATGAGTCTCAAAACCTTAGATGTCGAATTGGATGGTATACCAGCTTTGTCGGTGAGAGCTGATATAGTTAAATCCTTCTTGAAGTTCATTGTTTATGAGAGGGGTTTAGTTCCTACTCACTTTGATACTCAGACACGAACTGGTTTACAGGTTAGTTAACATAAAGATAACCTTACTGTTAATTGCGAAAATCCTGGATAATTTTTGATGCACATGTTATCAGATTGGTGATCAGTCAAGAACATACAGACAAAAAACTTGTTTTATCGATTCCATGATGAAAATGTTGAGATGTGTGGAAATGACTTTTCAGTACCCTGTCGAACAAGTCCTTATTCTGTTAGGAGGAAACATTGTTTGCCCGCATGACACTTATAAAATAACATTTCCACCAACATCTGAAGCACACCTAGCAGAGGTAAAATTGGAAGTGATAGATGCATAAAGTGCTCAACTTAATAACATATGTCATTGCCATGTCATGTTGACATTATTTTATGTTGTTATTTTATGATTATTTTATGAGTTGGTCGAATCATTCAGAAGATTTGGAAAGTCTCCAATCATTTCCATATTATCATCATAGATGAAAATTTAAGCTTAATGTTGATTAATGCCAATTATTTGACATTTAACTCCTACAGTCATCCTCAAGGAAATATGTGGCAAAAGTGATGAAAGCCCTGGTAACTTGGGACAAGCTGCCATCATCACCACTTCCTACATCCACAAATGTTCATCTATTTTTTCTTTTGCCTAGAAAATCTGACCCGCAGGAAGATTTCATTCTTCCAAATTTATCATTTCAGGTTTATGATGCTCCTTTTTTTTATAATTTGGGATTGTGGTACTTGCTGAGTCACATTATTTCATAATTTTTATTAATGTGACTGCAAAATCTTGATGTACGAGTTCCTTAAGTGATTTTCTCAAATGTGTAATTAGCCTACTGAAATAAATACTGAATAGCTAAAATAAAATGGACACCTAAAGGATTCTCTAGCCTCACTAGTCTTATGAAAAAAAAAATGCTTGCTCAGTATAGTGTAGCTCAATACAGGAGAGACTACTATTCTTACTGAATTTCCGAAGAGCTTTAGACTAAAAGCATCTAAGGCAAATTTATTCCATGGCACTTTATATTTTCATCGACTCTTATGAACTTATAAAATAATTCTCCAGGCACCCCAATCAGGTCTTCAATTTCACATTCATTGTTCATCAGGAAGATTCGAAGAGTTGAACTCAGGATTAAGTTCATCATTGACAAGCAACATCTCAGGTTTTGAGCCATTTGATTCTTCCATTTGCAGTGTTGGTGAAGAAAACACAGATGACATATCGAAAGCCTTGGAGATTGAAAACGACGATCTAATTTGGTTCAAATCCCCTACTGTTTTAAAGGGATACAAGGAACCAATGCAATCAGTCTTTTAAAACAATTGAATTTCATTTGTAAGTAACATTTCATTGGACATTGCTTTCGTTCATAACATTGCAATAACTTACTAAGAATTTTATCTTTAGGAATAAAATGTTTTTACTTGAATGATTTTGATGTTACATGAATAAACACATGAATAAATACATGAATAAAAGTATCTTGTGTCTAAGTCCTCACCTCAAAAACCCATTCGACATGGCATTAAATCAGGTTTTATTACTTTTTAGATGCATCTAAATGGGATTCTATATACTTGCATGAAGTACTGACTTTGAACATGAGTTCGTTAAGTTCGGAGTCACGGAAGATCTTGTTTTCATTGCTACTTGGAATCATATCTTCATTGATTTCCAATCATGAATTTCTATGATATGCCTCTCACATCATGTTATTGCATTTAATTATCCCTTAGGCACAAATATGTAAATTTCAAATGGTGTGTTCGGGATAATGATATGTTTATGCAGTTTTTGTCACCTTTAAGATCAAATTAAAAAATCAGTGAGCACTTTGCAAGATTAACAGTCATTTAAATGTAATCTTATTTTTAACATTGATTCCAGTAACAATCCATTTTTTTAAAAGAAGTCACTATAAAATTCAGAACAAAGATCCATAGACCAATTGTTTCTCCAAATCTTCAGCTGTTAGGGTTCCTTTGATTCTTTCACAATTTTTGTTAAATACAGAATAGGCACTTGGCTCCCCATCTAACTTTTTTCTTGTGCTGGTGTTCAAAAACATAAAAAGTATTGCAGAAGCAACAAGGAAGACAAGTCCAAACTCTGCCAATATTGAAAGTGACCAAAATGATAACCAAATTAAAATTTTTATGGTGACCAGACACCTTGGTGAGTGCTGGTCCAAATAACAGTATAATCTTGAAGAATGTATGAAGTCGTTAAACATGTGGCAAGGTGTCAGAGCATACTTTATGATGACTGACAAGAGATGTAAAATGTCATTCAATTTTTTTGTTTTCTTAGGATTTTCCACAGTAGTGTCCGTTGAAATTTTACCTGGATCCATTCTAGAATTTTCCTTCGCAAATAATAACGTATATTAATGTATTAAAGCCGTCACAAACTTTATTAACATCACCGAAGATTGTTGTGAAACATTTATAACGCTTTCGACCAACTGCACATAATCAAACTCAAGTGCCCTTGTATTTCAATAACAGGAATTGTAAAATATTTTAATGAGTATTCGATTAAATGTCCCAAGCAACTAATGCCGTGCATGACAAATCGATATAAATTTCTCATCGAATAACATCTTTATCATACATTTGGAATAACAAAAATTACCTCTAATTTGCCATCTCGATATTGTTTTATCTAGCTTCCAGCGGTATCATCTCGCTAAGTGTTTACAAGGAAAACAATCGTATTTTAATTATCACCTCATGCTGTATAATTTAAAATCCTATGTTATATTTTAGTATTTATACTATAACTAATATATTAATTTATTTACTAGAATTAAAGTTTCGTTATTTACGCATCTACCTGCTTGATTAATAACAATCTTAAAGATTACACTTCGACACAATATGAGAATAATGATTAATCATGGAATTTCATCAAAACTGACATTTATCTTTCTTTTAAGAAGTTAAATTATGACATTCAGATATTTCGCTAACGTCCATTTCTTTTTATTTGTTTATGATTAAGTGGTGCCAATGTCTTGCTTGGCGACGCCTGTAATTTAACATGCGATTTTTGTAATCAATAAGAATTTATGTTTATTTATGAATTAATTCAATTTTAAACGTGACATGAAGTCTGGTAATCATAAAATTGAAAGCATGCATGACGCTTCATGCACAATTCAGGCAAGTTTTATACTTTTTCCGAATTGATCAAGATCAATCTAAACATTATCATGTATTTGAAATTTGATTTGTTTAATAGGCAGCATGGAAGGGTTATAAGGCGAGGAAGATTCTAGAAGATATCATACGAGAATTCCAGGAGACCTTTAACCAAATTGAGGGGAAAGAATTATCGAAGGATGATAATTCAAAAATAGGCAGATATTTGAAGCTGTCCAAAAGTAATGTATCAGTCCTAATTTAGAAAATACATCATTACAGTGGTCCAAACCAGAAATAATATTTCAGTTATTAAAAAAATGATGTAAAGGACCATTGATAATTATAGGAAATGAGATGTAGTTAGACCTATTCAAGGAAATAATTGTTAATCACTTTAAGTACCCATAAGCATGCACTAATAATTCTTAGTTACCTTTAGGTAATTGTGTGCCCATTGCACAAACATGAAAACCATATTTGACCAAGTAAAACATGTTTAAGTATCAGATATTTTATTAATTAAAGCTGATTTAAAGTACTTTGTTGAAGGAGAAAACTCAGTTGAAAATATAAGGTGGATGAGGCATAATGAAATATTTGAATTGCTGTGGGTTCAACAAGCCATCAGAGAAAGAAAGCATGTAAGGTTTTATCATTAAAAGCATAAATTCCTTTTTAAGAATATAAATTTTACTGAAAATTTCCGCTGCTTCCAAACTCCTACTGCTGAGATTGATTTTCCTATTTTCATAGCATTCAGAAAAATCTGATTTACGCGATGATGTTGCAATAGCTGTAAAAATATAGATTTGGTTAGTTGACATAGAAGCCAGAGATTTAATGGAATCTTAGTGATTCGAAAAATTGCAATGAGAAGCGTAATGATAGCGGAAATGCCCAGGGTCGTTCTTGGTGATCGCGGTCGCTAGTGGTCACGGAGCGCACGTCAAACGTTATCGTTTCTTTATTTTCGATTTTGCAGTTCCTCAAAAAGGCCAGAAAAATTATGTCAGATGGCTCGT
Source organism: Hirudo medicinalis (assembly GCA_011800805.1). NCBI lineage: Eukaryota > Metazoa > Annelida > Clitellata > Hirudinida > Hirudinidae > Hirudo > Hirudo medicinalis. The sequence continues at coordinate 28,558 of MPNW01000291.1, forward strand.
AATTTGTTGCCCATATTTTGTTTTTTCAATTAATTTCAGCAAAGAAGTTTTTTTTATATCAGTTAACTTTTAATTCGATTATTTATATCTACGAGATCTGTTTTGGCTTTATATCTGTTATTTATATCTTAGTTACCGTGTACGACGATCAAATTATTGCTTCGTTACTAGTTTTGTTCTGCGATGGAGTTTAGTGTTTATTTTATTTTGCTTGTTGGAGTAGTCGTTCGTTTATTGCTTTTCGACACAGACGTGTCCCAATGGTTTACCCAGCGAAATGAAATTTCTACACCAATGACTTCCTGGCTACGTTTGACAGAGGGCCTCAAACTCTTGAGGTCAGGGATTTCTCCATACGATGGTGATGTTTACCACGAGATGCCACTAGTGCTAGCTTTCTGGAGCGAAGTCGACCGTCTTTTGGGTTCAGCATGCAAATATTTGTTTGTTGTAATGGATGTCGCCGTGGCACTTCTGTTATATTCCATGTCCACTAGCTATGCAACTTGTTACCTAAACAAGCAAGCTGAGGAATCAAACTGTTACCATCCATCTTCAAAAAAATTGATCCTAAATATGGACTATTTGAAGTCGAGTAGAATTTATGTATTAACAGCTTTCATGCTGAGTCCACTTACTGTTGCATCATGTGTGGCTAAGAGCACAGGATTACTGAACAACTTATTCATCGCTTTAAGTTTGTTAAGTGCTATTAGAGGAAATAGATTTGGTGTTTCAATTTTTACTGGGATTGCTACCTACTTGTCCCTCTATCCACTTGTTCTGATAATTCCATTTGCTCTGCTTCTTGCTCAAAAAGATTGTGGAAAGCAAAAGGAATTTTATATCACGTCATGTCTACAGACAATTTTATGTTTCAGTACTTTCCTAGTGATGTTGATGTATGCTTCTTATTTGTTAGAAGGTAATTGGAATTTTTTGAGATCAACATTAGGTTTTGTTCTTGGTGCACCTGATCACAGCCCAAATATTGGGATATTTTGGTACTTTTTCACAGAACTGTTTGACCATTTCAAACTGTTCTTTCTGTGTGTGTTCCAGATTCATGCTTTCTTGTATGTCTTTCCCCTTTCTTGCCGTCTAAAGGAAGAACCTTTCTTCGCTGCTTTCATATCCTTGGCTTTCATCTCAATATTCAAGTCGTACCCAGGCTATGGGGACACCACAATATGGGGATCCATGGTATTTCTGTGGTACCACAGTTTCAATTACATGAGGAATAGCTTCACATCTGTTGTTGCGCTTGTCGCAGCGGTCGCATTGGGCCCTGTGTTTTGGCACCTATGGTTTTTTGCAGGTAGTGCAAATGCCAATTTTTATTTTGCAGCTTCCCTCATTTTAACATCAGCTCAAGTTTTTATTGTTTTTGATGTTTTGTTTGCCTATCTGAAAAGAGGTTTTGAGCTGAAGGTGGGAACAAGTCAGTTGGATTCTGAGGGGAAGCCAGTGAGATACCTGCTCGATTAAGAAGAAAATTTGACATTTCTGTTTAAGAAAGTGACAATAATTTTTGCTTTAACACGTTATTCCAAAAAAATGTTTGTTTATTGTATTTATGTTTAAAGTTTAAATAGAACAGCAAAACACTCCAAAATGAAGAAAATGGTGAATGCCTCCTAATTTATGATAAGAGTTGATTTTACAAATTTGGTTATCATTTAAAAATGATTTAGTCAATAAGGATTCAGAATTATATACAAGTGATTGAACAATGTCTCCATAGCAAAGGTAAAACATCTCAGCAGGACAAATTACTTTAGGGTTGTGATGATGAATATGAAGAATATATAGGAAATCTCAGGTAATGGTTTTACTAGAAAATCCTGATTAGGTGGAACTCTGAATGATGACGTATCACAACACGGAATGCTTGCAGGTTCGAGGTACAATAAGAAGAGTTTCAATTCACAACACTCCGATGATTGCATTGGAAGCCTGCAACACATTTCATCTGACAGTAAAATTTACAGAAATCCACTGGATCGAAAGGCATCAACAGCTTGCACATCATTAGTCAATTTGCAAAATCAAAGGCGTTTTATCATTTGACAAATAAACTGCTTTTATGGGGTCAAAATAAAACTTCCTACTAAAGATTTCAATGCTCAAACGACGGCTGTTTCTGGAAAAAAATTCTGTTGAAGTTAATGCCCTCTTTCTGCAGTGGATTTTGTTTTTAATAATATATTTCAGACAGATACAGAATTATTTTTTAAAATGCCTTTAGAGCCAGTTTCTAGGAATTAAAAAGTACTTCAGTAAAAATTCAAGATTTACACAGTGAAATTTCCAGCAGATAGTTCACTGAATTGCAGCTTGATTATGACATACTTAGGAAGAAAAAAAATGGCGTGATCGAATTTGAGTGGTGGTATCCGAGGACAGAATGCACGAACGTCAAGGGAAATTGGGTTATCGATTGCATTCTGATGAACAAAACATCATTCCAGGACAGCTACAGTCAACAAAAATCACTAGGGAAACGCAGGAGAAATACTGTTGCGAGGGGTGTTACGTGAGGGACGTCGAATGCTGTTGTTGATTCGGGATGTTGTTCGGCGGGCATTGAACTTTGAAGCAGGAAATTTTGAGGTGACTGCAGATGTCGTTGCACACTTGGAAGCAGTACCATATAAGGTAATATAGACTGGCAATCTGAAATTAGACAGACCCCAACATTACTAGTTGGTTAGAATTTATAGCAATGTATTAACATCGTTTATATATTCCAAACAACCAGGACATACCATCTAAAACTGTTCATTATTTAATTTATATACATAAATTGTCTGGCCGATGGGCCCGCCCTTATTTTGACAACCTATAAGTTAGTATGATATACATTAACATAAGTATCTTGCTAGTCCCTGCCATTATAAAATTACATTATATGCCATACATTTTCATAAGCTTGTTCAAGCAGGACTTACGAGACACATCCACAGAATCCAATAGTCGTCAAACCAATTGAACTTCTGCAGGATGTAAGCAGATGCTGGAATGTAGATGATGTCATCGAAAAGAGTCATCTCACTTTTCGTCATGTGAGACACCTGCAGTACAAAATATGTACTACCACTGCTTAAGGATGATGTTAATATTGTATTACGAGGTGATTTAAAATCAATTTATAATCAAATTTCACAAATTAAAATGTAATAATCTCATCTGGTAAACTGCATCTATACATTTCGTTAGATTGATGTCCTCAACAAGCAAGCTTACATTTCTCATTTTGTTAAATATTTGATAAATAATGTTAAAACAATTCATTTTGTATGCAAGAGATGTATTATGATGTAATGCATTCAAATAACTGCAAATAGATACAAGTGCAATTCATTAACATGACTCACCACTATCTTGCAACTCAGTTTAATGAGTGGTGCTCCAAGAGACACAAGAAAGAGGACAGGGTGTCGCTGGAGGATGTGAGTTTGTGAGTTCGAAGCCATCCAATATCCGATGAGCAGCGGTATTCCTGCTGGCACCAGAGGGGAGAGAATGCTTGTGCCCTGGAAATTTATTATCAATTTCACTGTCAAACCAGAACTTACAGTTAATAAAAATAAAATTAACTATTTCAACCCTACAGAATCATTACCAATACTCAACAAGAAATATGTTCAAAGTTTTTATTGCAGTTCTGATAATTTCTATTAAGTTTCTCTAATAAATTCAAACTGGAAACATATTACACATGAAAACGTATTAGATTCAATGATCTCTCATCATGAGAAGTGAGCGTTGCAGGAGATTTAGGAGCCTTTCATTAATTCAGAAACATTCCTTAAAACTAAATCAAATGCAAGCTCTAGCAAAAGGATTGAAAGAAAGCACAACTTACAGCTATTGTCGAACCATTCTTTCCAACACCACCCTGAATGACGATGATGCTGAGTCTACCAAGGCAACAGAAATAACCAATAACCAGGCTAATGGTAGCAGGCAGAAACTTCATGGGACATCCTAACACCTGTCATATTTAATTCAATTTATTAACCTTTCAAGTTTCAAATGGAACCTGTTACTTGAATTCAGAACATCTCAATAAAATAACCCCAAAATAAATTCGTTGCAGATATTAGATTAATCGTTACAAGATAAATTTAACTAAACATTTGCAGTAACATCGTCAATACTTCAACAACTTTTAACATCGTCACCTTGAAATCTCAAATAATAAACAACATGTGCACTACAATAATAATTTAAACATGGAACAATTAAATCATTTGAATGCATGATGACAACCAAACAGGTTTTTTTTCAAATTATAAGCATTGCTTATTGTGATGACTTACCTCAACATCCCACACTCCAGGTCCAAACAAGCCAGTGAGAAGATAAAGCAAAATAACAATAAACTGAATTTCCATTGAATCAATGCTGAAATGTATAAATGGAACTTATTTAGTGATGGAAATGATGAGAATTAATGAAATTGAAAATAAAAAAATTCTTTTAAATTAAAAAATTATTGAGAGTCTGCACCCTCAAGAAATCACTTCAGATCGAAAGCATGAAGTAGTCTCACAACAAGACCAACAAATAAAACTTTGCCTCATTGAATAATTAAATGAGAAAATTCCATTCATCTGTGAACCTCTCTGGCAATCTCAAGCTAGGAAAATCTGTTATAACCAGATTCTGAATCCAGGAGTTCTGTTATCTCCACTGAAAAGTTTAAAATCTCATCATGATTTCTTGCTAGCTCAGTAAGGTGGACCAATGTGGCATTTGCAAATGAATTTTGTTGATGAGGCAAAACAAACAATCATCTGTGTGTTGTGATCTTCCAAGAAACACAGTCCTATTTCATGACCTTATTTGCAATCTTAGGAAGGTAGTCATAAAATGCACGGCCACTGCATAAAAGAATGACATAGGCTGCTTTACAATACCTTGTGATGTGATACAAAATTAATTTAAATAATAAATAGATTTTATTTTGCTGTTCCTTAATGTTGCATGAAATGAAATGTAAGGTTGTGAAGAATTATCACCTTTAAATGAGGATGCAGACCCTTTTTAATTTTATAAGCATTTAAAACATTACATTAAAGGACTCACTATTGAAAGTTGATGATTCCAGAACAATAGGCTTGCCAGTGAACAGAGTAGAATATGAAGAGCATTGAGAAAACTTCAAATAACATGAGCGTTGGATGAGAACCCAATTTGGTTGCAACGCAAGCGCCCACGACAAGAAACACTGAAATAGATTCATTAATGAGATAAAAATCAAGTACAATAACATGATTAATGACCATAAATAAATGAATTCTAACTGTTTGATGCAGCATGACATGCATGTTGGAAAAGCTCTCTTAGTGCTGCCTGGCATCTGGTTTTTTGAGCCTGTCGTTCATCAATTCCATCAAGAACAAAAAATACCGCAAGTCCAAAAGCACACAGGTAATACACCCTGTTTGGGGCCTGACAACGTATTTTATATTTATTTTAGAAGTTATATGACATGTCCAAAAATAAATATATCATCATAACATCAACAGCAAATAGTTACAGACCTCACTCCTGGCATCTTGGCAATGATACAAGAGCAAGAAAAACGTGATGCCGTGAAAGATAAGACCAGAAAGAATTATGACATTAGGAGAACACCATCCAGGTATCCATTCTGCTATTCTTTTCCAGAGAGGCTGCATCAACGGCTCCATCATCGATTGGCCAACATGACGTCCCTGGTGCTCAGAAATTGTCTTCAGATGTCCGAGCGATAAAATTTCGCCACCCTCCACTACCATAATGTTCCTCTCGTTTCTAGTAATCCTATCCGTTAATAAACTTCTGCCAAAAGGCCCTGCCATTTCTGCCTGACTCTTGACATAAAACCTTTCTTTTTTACTGACTCCACTGGATATTGAAGTCCTTGACGTCATTGCCTAATGTTAAAACTGCTTAAATAAAATCAAGAAAATTGACATTAAGTACTTTTAATCCTCCAGAATTTTTGAGAATCTTGGTGCGAACAAGTCAGAAAATTCCAAGCTTCAACTTCTGATAACACCAGCACCTCGTACGATAGAGACAATAAACAAGTGCTGTCACTTGTGATTGTTCAAATGCAGGATAATTTTTTTTACTGCATCTGCAGCTATCGAAAACATCCAAGTTAAAAAATAAAATAAACTTTAAATTTTACAAGATACTCTTTGTTCACAAATATATAAAGCCATAAGTAAACGAAATTGTTTCAAAGAATCGGAACAAGTCTCTAATTTATAAAGGGAGTTTCTAATTTAGAACACTATCTCCTCTTTCGATGTCAGCATCACAACGAAAAACAAACTTTTAGAAAGACAAAACACCCTCATGTTTCCAGAATGTTCACACAAACTTTCCTTCGCCTTTAACTACCTTAACCAGTTTCAGCGGAAATAAAACAAAATATATATTGTCTGTCCGATAAGGGAAGCGTCAAACTTCTAAACAAACATCTATGCAAGCAAGTTAAAATTTTGAAGGTCTAAATTAAATAAAATTGAAAGGCGACCGACAAAAACGTTATAATAAAGGTTTTGCAGGATGAATCCCCGCGCAGCAAGATTGTTAGGGGTCATCGTGAAGGTCAAAATTCGGAGCCTATAAGGAGCTGAACGATGAATTAAAAGATATCTTTAGAGTGAGTACTCCTCAAGCCCACTCAGGAAAACACAAGCAAATCTTTCAGTCCCTATTTACCATGTCAACAAACCAAAAATATCCAAAAGTTTTATTTTGGAGCTTATAGGCTCATTCTTATATCTCAGAAATTCAATGTAAATGCTCAATAATCACAAATAAAATGTTATTCAGCAAGCAGCACAATCTTGGAATTTATTACAATCAGAGGTAATGCTCAGGTGTTGTTTTTAAGTGAGTTATTTAAATTGTCGAAAACTTGGTCGCTCAAATCGTCCTTTTCATCGTGGACCTGTACGGAAGATAAATGTTTCATGTTAGCAAAGCACTAAGAGTTCCAACTTTACTTTTATGACATTATGTAAGCTTACTCAAGTAAAATGTAATATTTGAAAATATAATTGAAATAGATCTCAATAATTCTTCGATGTAAACACGACCGCAAAGAGGTCTCGACCAAAATTGATGGACACAATAATAATTACAAAAACAATAAGTTAAAATAAATAATTTATAAAATCAATAAATTACAAACATAATAAGGAATATTAACACTCACCTGCACCACCTCAATAACCTCTGGGACATAGAATTTAAGCATATTTTGAACTCCCCTCTTGAGCGTGACCTCTGAACTCGGGCATCCGCTGCACGACCCCTGCAGTTTCACCTTCACCACACCATTCTCAAAACCCTGTTCGATAAAACATGATTCACAACTTACTTGTTCGGTCAACTTACCAACAACACATGCAGAAGCCATTGTCGAGCCTAGTAAACCTATTTACAATGTAAATGATATCTCCCCCATCTTCCTGAATGTTTGGCCTGATCTTCGTGTCGATGAGTTCCTTTATCATGCTACAACATTGTCATCTTTGTTGCCATCGGTCCTTTCACAATTGACTTTGGAGACAAAAGTTCAAATTACTTGAAAATGGTTACATGTAAGGCTGATGTAAAATATATCCAAGCTACATGCATAATAACTTTCAACATTCAACAAATGAATGCTCACATTTTAAAAATGGATGCAAACAGTGATGTTGCTTAGTTCATTAGGTCTTATTAATTTGTATAATTGCATAATTATATATGTTTGGAATAAATTAATAACAATAATTTAATGATAATTACTCATCAATTATGCCTCTTATTATCTTTTATAATACTATTTTAGGCTGCAAATATGCCAAAACATAGCAAATCAACCTAAAAAATATCCTCAAACATCACCACCTTCATCTACTTTTGTTTGGCTGGGCAATATTTCAATAAATTTGTTTGTAGAAAAATATTCCTTCAGGACAGCATCAACATTAGATTTCAAATCTTGCCAATTAACACCTTCCAACTTAAAAATAGGTTGATTTGATTTAGATTAATACAAAAATAATTTTTATTACTGATATCATCTTCACATAAAGATATCTTGAGGTGAAATAATAAAGATTACATTCTGATAAAGGAAGGAATACAAATAATGATCTGCAATATTTTAATTTACGAACACCAAGAACAAGAAAACAAACAACCATAAAAGGTTTGCATCCCACTGGGAAGGCTGCTCGTATAAAATATAAAAGAAAATCAATTGAAAGTAGATCATGGGTGCCAGAGGGAAAGAAGAAAACAATGGATACTTTGTTCAAGTGTACAGCAGATATGATTTGAATGTGGATATTGAGGTAAATGATATTATTTCATTAGGAATACTAGAATTTATGTGATGATCCAAGCATTTAATTGAAAATTTTAAGGGTATTATATGCAAACTCTGAAAACGACTGACATAGCTTATGGGAATGAATTGATGATGAAGAGATGGAATAGATAATTAGTGAAATTATGCAACATGTTTTACAAGAATTTGTGTACAAATACAGCTGCTTGAAAAATAATTAATTGATAAATATTGAGGATTTTGTTGAAGTTGAAACATGTATTGTTTAATTCAACCCAATGTTTAAAGATATATAAGGAAATACATTAAAATATTACATCAGAACATATGTTAACAACTTATGAACATCAAGTTTCATCTATAGATAATCTGTTACCTTAGAAATTGTGACAAAATCATCACCAATATAAACACCTTTAACTCCTGGTAGTCGATGAAGTAAGCTAAAAGCAAATAGTTAGTATATTCATTAATGTGTAAGTTTTCCCATTTCCAAAAGAGTTCATGACAATATATTAAGCTTGGGAAATTTTGGGAGCAAGGCATATGGTTTTCAACATTCAAGCATGATACCAAAAACAAAACATAAGGGGAAATCAACTAATTTTGCCCCCTGAAAATTACTGAAATAACATCTCTGCATCAAAAAAAAAAACTTAAAAGCCATTAATAGGAATAATTGTAAAAACAGATTTACTTTGAAAAAAGTAAGATTACCCTGAAATGACACACAAATATTAAAAACCTGGCTAAACTGCATACAGTTGATGATTCTTCTGAAGAAAAATTTTGAGGCAAAGTACCATTATTTAAGATGCTTTGGCTCATTTGAAATTTAATACTGTTTGGATTTGGTGTTTCATAAATGTTTATTGAAATACCTCTTCCTACAAATCAAGAAACAGTAATTCATTAAGGATTACTATCTTAACATAGAACATAAATCACAATACATAATTACCAATAAGCAAAAAAGGGGTTTTCGATTTTCCGCTTTCTAATTTTTTGAAAAGCCATGGGCCATTTCCAAAATGTTCAGAAATAAATGTTCTAGAAACAAATATAGCATAAAGTTTACATAAATGATTTATTTGTTCTATGAAGTGCGTGCTATTTGGATAAAACCAAAACCGGAAACTGTAAAATGCAAAACATATTTACCCAAAAAATCTGGTGTAGAGCTGAAAACTTTTAAAATGCCTCAGGGATCCCCTCAAACTAATAGCCGAGCTCATATTTGCATCAAGCTATTTACTTGAGAACGAAAAAACAAACAGTATCGAAAATTTAAAAGTGATGTAATATAAATTTGAATATATAAAACTACTTGTAAGCTTATAAATAAAACATGTACAAATAAAGTACGCATTATAACATTATACTTTTTGTGATAAAAAGTTACTTTATATAAATATTTTTAAGGTTCTGGAGCATTGAAAACATTACGAGCGTGGATGTTTCTCGTTGATCCGTTGTAGCGGTTATGAAAGATGGATCGTGGAGACAACAATCTTCTGAAACCTTTCGTTTATTGGGGACAAAATAAGCAAAGTGTATTTTTTAAGGTGGAGATTGCAGAACTGGATGGGGTGAGCATTGGCTAATTATTATTATAGATGAATATGATCTGATTTATGTTTATTGCGATATTGATTGATTTTCAATTCTCCCAAGGAACCAGAGGTCGAAATTACTGGGAAGAGTTTGAAATTTCTAGCATATGGATTAGGTGTCTCAGGAAAAAATCGTTTTGGATTCAAAATAGACTTTTGCAAGCCAATCGATGTAAAGGTTAATAAGTTTAAGATGTCAATATTTTTAGAGTTTCTTCCACACTATTAAATATGATTAATAATAATTAAATAAGTAAACCATTTTCTCAGCGAAGCAGTTACAAAGTCTTGGGCAGAGTAGTGGAGATTGAATGCAAGAAGGAACAAGAAAATGACAAATGGCTGAGGGTAACTGAACAGCCCATGAAGCCTGCTTGGTTGAAGACTGACTTTGATAGGTTTGCATTTGACTCCTCTGATGAATCTTCAGCAGATGATGAAAGTCTCATCGACGAAGCAAAGGTAGATTTATGTGATTGAAGACATTCCACCTGGAGCGAAATATTGTTTAAGAATTGTATTTTTTTTAAAGGGGTCTCCAAAAACACAAAAATATATGGAAGAATTTGAGAGGGAATACAAAGAGGTTGAAGCTGATCAGTACTACAGTGGTAAGTTGTCATTGTTGTTGTTATTTTTAAAGCTATGAGGTGTCTTAGCATAGTATAGCACTTACATGGCTAAGGAAGTAATAGAAACATTGCATGTTATTTCAAATTAGTGGCTGTAATGATTGTTCTGGTTTGTTTAAATCATCTGCTGGTTTCTTATTTTGATGACTGAAACTTTGGTTTGATGCATCCTAACTGAATAGTTTCATTTGTTTTAACTGCATATTTTATTTCTCAAAGTGAGAAAAGATTTGAAACTGACTTACCTCCTAATGTACAACATATTCCAATTTCTTGGATATCTGTACATCTTCAGTGATATCCTCTACCACTTGATAAAGAGAACACCAGGTAACTTAAACATTCTGAAAATAATTGAAGTTGGCCGGGCATTTATGATTTTTGAAACGACAAAAATTAATAGATTCTCAAAACAATGCCTTCTTTCGCGTCGGCATGCAAATGATGATTTGCCAAGGTGTGGCTGTTTTGGAGATGTTCCATTCTCTCCTTGGTTGGGTGAGAAGTGCAACAAGTGCCACTGTTTTGCAGGTTGTCATTCATTCATTTAACACCAATTAAGTATCTGTTTATTGATCAATTGAATTAAGTGCCACAATCCAGGTGCTGGGGAGGGGATTCATATTGTACGGCATCATTTATCCCGAGCCTCGCATGCACGCAAAGGAGGTCGTTTGGTTTCTTTTTCTTACCTGGAGTGCTGTGGAGCTGGTCAGGTGAGAAATATTGTGAAATTAGAAAAATATTTCTTGTGCTCTTTGATGGTTTTATCTTAAGCTTTCAGTTCTTTGGGAGAATTAAATTTGGTTAATATTTTATTTGTGTCTTTGTGCTTGAAATTAAATGTAGCTTGAATTCATAATCATTTATTTAACATTTGCAGGTATCCTTACTATGTTTGTGTGACATTGAAAAGGGAGATTGGATTTTTAACCTGGCTCAGATACACAGTATGGATTCCACTCTACCCTCTTGGTTTTGTCTTGGAAGGTTTAAAATGTTCTACATGAATTACCAAGCAGAAGTGTTTATTGGATGAGTAAGTGGTATCTTTTCAGGTCTGGTTATGCTGATCGCATTGCCACTGTTTGAGGAAACCCAGTTGTTCAATTTGAACTTGCCAAACACCCTCAACATGTCTTTCCACTTTCCATCTATCCTCAAGTTCTACATGATGCTGTGTCTACCTGGTAAAATACATTAATTCCTGCCCTTGATTCCTTGTTTTGTTCTTGTTTTAATGTAACCAAATTTAATGTAACATTTGTTAAATTGTGCAAGTGCAATGTGAACTATTTACTTTAAGGCATGCAGTTGGAAAGATTAACAATTACTTTTTTACTGTTTTATGTAATAGTTGTAATATTTGTTTATGTTCTAAATCAACAAGTTCAATCTGTAATACCCAAATGCAGGCATGTACATCCTTATGCAAAGAATGTATGAACAAAGAAAAAAGAAGCTCAATGAAAGAAGATTTTCCAAATTTGGAAAGTACTTGTGACAGGAGTCTTATGAAGTCATATATGCCTGAATTTCTCTTGTCATATTCTTAGGGGACTCAATACGATTTCTATTCTGTTTCATCAGATGCAAATCCACATTGATGTTCTTACAAACCAGTTTTGTTATTGCTAAAATTTTATGCATTGATGACAGCTGGATTTGTAGGATTTATTTTAGAAATTGTGATTTAGGTACTGGTTTCCACTGTCGAAGCCATTTTCAAATATTTTCAGAGAACATCATTATGTTATGAATTCAAGCTTTATGGAGTTCTTATGCTAATGCAAGTTATGTGAACTTATTTTGATAAAAATGGTACTCTTAATTATTAAATTGCCGCACTTGGTGCAAGTCCATACTTTCAAAATGCATCTGTATGAATTTTGTGGGGCATAATTCTTTTGTTCATATTGTAAATCCTTTTATCATTGCCATTGTACTTTATGTTAGCGTTTGTTATATTTGAAATGTTGTCTCAAATAAATAAACATGTTTTTTAGCAATTTCTTGTGGGCTGAAATGAGGCTAATCTTGTTTGTCAAAATTAAGTTGCTTCACAGAATTAAAACCTTTTCATTACTTTTGGGCAGCAGTTCTTTTATTTATGATTCAGGAAATTAATTATTTTACAAAAAGTCATAACCCCAATGCCAGTCAGTTCAAAGCCAGTTTTGGAATATCTTTCCTTGGCTTGAACTACGAGTGGCCTGTGGTCAGTGGCCAGAATGAACTTCCTTCTGAAAGTGTATGGATGGAATTTTTTGCAAAGCAAATATGGTAGCAAGACTTCCTTATGAATCTGGCTGTATCTTTTCTGAGTTTTAGATAGTGTCTTTGAAACACTTTTTGTGGAAAAGTACTGCACTGATGCCCACCTCTGAGGCATCACACGCCATTCCTACTGGTATAGTTTCATTAAAATGAGATAATATCATGTTTGAAAGTAACTCTTTTAAATTTTAAAACGTATTCTCTTGAATAGATGTCCAATTCTATCTTTCATTCTTTCCTGTCAGGTGATACAATGGTTCTGCAATAGTGACCAATTAATTAATAATTAATGCTTAATATGGAATAAATGAAAAGTCTCTATAGTACAATAGAATTGAATGCCACCTAGACATCTGTGGTCTAGCAATTAATAATTTTGTTTTTTCACTCTTTAGTATCAAGAAACATCTGCATCAAGCTTCAACAATTACAGTTTTGTTTTTAAAATCTCAGAGAAAGAGGCCAAGAGTCTGAAAATAATTGATTAATATTTTTAAAGACTACAGTGAATAAAAGTACCTTCAAAAATTCTTCTGTGTTTACTAAGTTAATCAGATTAAGGGACACTTCTCGTTCATAGTGGTTTGAGTTGAAAGATATGACTTTCTGATTGAGTCTATTTTGAAGTCTGGAATTGGAGAGGGCATTAATTCCTATAAATGTTGGGCTGATGTAGATAGGTTGTTATTGTCAGGAAAAGTCAGTATCTCTCAGTCAGTATATGCCAAACTCTCCATTATTACAGAGACATTGCTAATGAAATCTTCGGAACAAGCTGAAAAATTCTTAATTTGTTCCAAGTAATTATTAGTTACTTAATCATATTAGAATAAACTATTAATTATTAATAGTGTAATTGTCAGATGTGGTTGGAACTTATTGAATGTATTGAATTGTTTGAATATAATTAATGTTATTAATATTAATTATTAATTAACTTTTTAGTTTCTTGGATTAATTTTTAAACAAAATTTATAAATTTAGGTGAAAAAGTTTAAGGCCGATGTTGTAACATAAAAATCCAGATAAACAAAATATTACTTAAATTAAAATTTTTTAATTCATAAATATGTACAACAATTGTCAGCACATTTATTTGCAAATCTATGATCAATTATTATTTATTTTTAAAATATTATAAATTATTTTTAATAACACTTATTAAATTCTATATAAATTAAAGTCAAATAGTACCTTAACAACCACTAAATTGCGCTATTGTTCAACCATCTCTCCGTGTTCAGCTCTTGAATATCGTTGTAGACTCTTCTCGATCGGCTTTCTGCGGTCTCGCTGTTTTGATATTTGATAAAAATGCCTGAAAGTAAGACTGGTAGAACAAGCTATAAAGACAAAGATAAGCCAACACAAATCAGATTTAGTAATATAACTGCTGCCAAAGGTAAGACTGGCGAGAATAGCACGCTGCCATGCCTTTCGATGGGAATTTTTATTTGATATCATTTTAAAATATTTTTCTCAGCTGTCGCAGATGCCATTCGTACTAGTCTTGGCCCAAGGGGAATGGATAAAATGGTAATGCGAAATTGTTCAATTCTTGGGGCCACTCTTTCAATAATTTCCGATTTTAGATCCAATCCGGAAAAGGCGATGTAACGATTACCAACGATGGAGCCACAATTTTGAAACAGATGGAAGTACTGCATCCTGCAGCCAAAATGGTATACACCATACACATTATTGATCCCAGAAGTGAGCAATACATAATTAAATTGTGAATTTTTAGCTTGTAGAACTTTCTAAGGCACAGGATGTTGAGGCAGGAGATGGCACCACAACTGTTGTCGTTGTTGCAGGCAGCCTTCTAGATGCTGCTCAGAAATTGCTTGAAAAGGGTATGAACGATTAGATGTTTAAACAATTTTTCGCTATTGTTAAAAGTGTTTAATGGAGGGTTTTGTAGAAATGATGGACAGTTGCAGCTGTGTTTTTTATTTTTGTAAGAAGATGTAGTAGAGACTCAACTGATTACCATATCTTTCAATATATGTTGTACAGTAGGATATTATTTATTTTCACTGTTTGCAATTTTGTGAAAATGACAGTGATAACTTTTTCTTGAGATAAAAGCACATTTTATATCATGGTTTAAATATTATGATTTAAAATTTAGTATTTTTTAACATAATACAATCAGGGTATAGATACCTACTAAATATTAAAGAGAGGACTATTTATATGCAGTATTTTTTAGACTCATTAAGTTTTTACTTTGCAGGCATTCACCCCACTGCAATTTCTGAGAGCTTTCAATCTGCTGCTGCTAAATCATGTGCAATTCTGGAAGAGATGGCAATGCCTCTCGAATTGGCCGACAGAGAATCTTTGCTGAAGAGTGCCACAACATCCCTCAATTCAAAGGTATGAATATAAAATTAAAGTAATCTAGGTGCTGAGGACAAATGAAACAAATATTGTTATTTCTCTTAAAATGTACTTAAAGTAGAGAATAAATGAGCTTATGTTTATAATGTTTATATCAGGTGGTGTCTCAGTACTCTGGAGTGTTGTCTCCAATTTGCGTGGATGCAGTTCTCAGAGTCATTGATCCTAGCAAAGACACTAATGTGGATCTTCATGACATCAAGTTAATTCAGAAATTGGGGTTGGCTGACTAAATTTGATTTTGAATATTTTAATATTCTATTGCCAATAATTCATAATAACTTCAATCATACTTCAAAAGTTACTATTTTCTGTAAAATTGCTTTGCAGTGGTACAGTTGAAGACACAGAACTCATTGATGGCTTGGTCTTCAATCAGAAGACTGCTGGACAGGGAGGCCCAAATAGAATTGAGAAGGCCAAGATTGGTCTGATACAGTTCTGCATATCTCCTCCAAAGACAGATGTAGTCTATTGCTTATTGATGTTATATATTTTGTGTTTTTGGGAATCTTTTTTTTTGCATTCATACAAAAGTGAAATAAACTCATTTCATTTCCATTCAAAAATCACTTTCAGATGGAAAACCAGGTCATTGTTTCTGATTACACTCAAATGGACAGGGTGTTGAGGGAAGAGAGACAATACATTCTCAACATAATCAAGCAGATCAAGAAGGCTGGTTGCAATGTTTTACTCATTCAGAAGTCCATATTGAGGTGAATTTACTTATTTCAATGACCTTCAATTCTAAATCAAGAGAATTTCCTAAATTTGTCATTTATTTCAGAGATGCTGTAAATGATTTGGCATTGCATTTCCTGGCCAAAATGAAGATTTTAGTTGTGAAAGACATTGAGAGAGAGGACATTGAGTTTGTATGCAAGGTTTGTAACTCACAGCACCATTTATTTGTTGATTATTAAAATAGGGTCTGAGTAACTGATACATTTTTATGCGCAGACTATCGGATGCAGGCCAATTGCTAGTCTTGATCATTTCCAGCCTGAAATGTTGGGAACAGCAGACCTTGTTGAAGAAATACAAGCTGGTGACAGCAAGCTTGTCAAGGTGACATAAGTGTTACGTTGTGATTATTAAAACTGAAATCAGCATCAATTGAAATTAGTTCTAAATGTTGAGTTTGAAATTGCACTAGGTGAGTGGAATTCAAAATGCTGGGAAGACTGTCACTGTATTGGTGAGGGGGTCCAATAAGCTGGTCCTTGAGGAAGCTGAGAGATCAATTCATGATGCCCTCTGTGTAATCAGGTGCCTCGTTAAGAAAAGGTAAAAAAAGATGTCCTTTTTTGTAAGCCCGTGTTGAACCAGTAAATTTATCAATTGTTATGTTAAATAATTCAAATTCTCAGGGCATTGATAGCAGGTGGTGGAGCTCCTGAAATTGAGCTTTCGTTGAGGTTAATGGAATTGTCTGAGACACTCACAGGCATGGAGCAGTACTGCTTCAGAGCCTTTGCAGAAGCCCTTGAAGTGGTTCCATTCACTCTTGCAGAAAATGCAGGTTTGAATCCTATTGCTACTGTCACTGAATTAAGGAATAGGCATGCCAGAGGAGAGAAGATGTCAGGCATCAATGTTAGGAAGGTATGTATGAAGGAAATCAAAAATAAATATGAAATGTGAAATGATTATTTTGGAATTGTTATCTATCAGGGTGCTATCACCAATATTTTGGAAGAAAATGTTGTGCAGCCACTTCTTGTATCAACAAGTGCCATTCACTTGGCTGCAGAAACTGTGAGAAGCATCCTCAAGATTGATGACATTGTGAGTAAAGTTATTTGCTTGACTGATAATCCATGTGATGTTATTGTAATCTCTGAAATTTCCAGGTTGCCTGCACTGGAAGATAATGCACTGATGCTTGTGAATGTTGGACCTACTGGGTTCCCCCTAGGGCTTGTCTTAGATGCTCATGATTTTTGTATTTTGTGTTATGCTTTTTCTAAATAAACTCACTTGTCTGTGTACAACCAAATTGTTTATTTTCCCCTGAATCAAATGCAATTGAGGTTTGAGAATTTGCTTTAGTTGAAAGATATGACTTTCTGACCGAGTCTATTTTGAAGTTTGCAATTGGAGAGGGCTTTAATTCCCAGAAATGTTGGGTGGACATAGATAAGTTACTATTGTCGGTAAAAGTCAGTGGCTGTGCTAAACTCTCCTTGATTAATATTGTTGGAACATCAGCCCTCGTCATCCAGACAAAAGCATTTTCCTAGATTGTGGTGTTGCACAAAATATTTGTACTCATTGAATCAATCATTCGAGAATAAAAACTCCGAAGGTTGTATTTTTTTTGACATTTAATTAAATTTGACATTTGTCGACGTAGCCAAAGCTTTCGATTAATTGGTATCCCATGAATCCACCCTCAAGAGCAGCCAGACTTGTTACTCCCCCGTTTCTCTTGGATTAGTTAGCCGAGAAGACATTGCAGAGGAGGTGAGATTTGAAAACTCGAGAAAACCTCAGTAGCACCATTCAAGTGAAAAGAGGAGTCCATTAAAGAGACCCGTGTCTCTCCTATTTAATGCGTTTATCGACATGACAACGAACGAAATGGACCAATCAATTGGTGTCACTGCTGGCAGAGACTCGAAGACCAAGTGCAACTTCATTGCATTTGCCCATGAACTGGTGTTAATGTTATCGACCGACAATGGAATGAAAAGACTGATGGGACAATTAGAGTGCAATGACTTGCGACGGACTGAAAATCAATCCAGTCAAATATGCCATACTTAGAACTGAGACTCACTGCAAGCAAACACTTCTGTTCTGGTTAGTCAATCCAACACCTTACATCAAATTGCAGTTCGAGGACATCAGAGCAATAGTTGTCTCTCAATCATACAAATATCTTGGGATACAGATTGGAACTCGAATGCAACCAGCCTTGATCAAAGAAGAATTTCAAAAATCACTTAATTCCATATCCATTGGCTGCATCTTCCAAAGGATGTCCCAATCTCATTTTTCTCATCATGAGAATTTCGGAAGTTTGGGATGGCGGCGACAAAGCAATCAAAACATGAATAGAGGCAATCTCAGAGAGCCTTTATAAGACTATAGAGTATGGATTAAGATCCTTTTCCAAGAGAATTGGAATGGGTAAGTGGATTACAGCTGCTGTCCCCAGAATTCCATCCACTCAACACATCAGATGCATGAAGATCAGGGGGCTGCTGACTTAGATCTTTGCGATGGAACCCGCAAGGGTCCACAAGATGTGGTGATGGATGTCAATCCACTGACAGAAAGGTCTTGAAGTACGACAACCAAGATGTCCACAAGTGGATGTTGAGTGGACACAACAGAGGTTGTATCTGGATGGGTGCTTTCGTATGCAACAGTAGGAGTGATGGCTGAAAAATCGTTTAGGTTCATGAGAGGTTGCGGCATCCGAAAATCAAGCCTAATAAATATTGTGCTCTCTGCTCTCCAACATTCTTATACGATTTAGAGGGCACACAAGCGCCACTGAAGAAAGACTGAATTTTCAAAAACATTAATCGTTGACGTAGTTTCATTTTTGGTGACTGCTTTCCTTTCCTTAAATCATGTCCAGGGAGATCACATACCCTTATGTGGACCCAACCTTATAGGGAGGTTTGGGGATGTTGCATGCTTTTCATTTTTTTTGCAAGACCAAGAAAATAAAAATAAAGATAATAATAACAATAATATCTGGCATACTACAAAGAGCTAAATGTTGTGTTGCCAAAAATGTCTTTATTATTTATTATGTAGAAATGCACAGCAGTGTCACATTATGAGGGAAAATTTGCTTTTGTTAAAATGTCTTTATTTTCAAATAGAAATGAACAGATGGATTCAGTTCATTGGTGAATGAGAATTACTTTCTCAAATTTCTTCAGTCCACTCATCCAATTCTAGAAAAAACAACAAGGTATGATTAAGTAAGATAACATTATGATCATTCCAGTAACTAACCCAAGAAGTCACTTTCTGATTCAATGTCATATCCAACATTTGCCTCAGCATTGATCTGTGTTTGAATGACTCTTGGATTATTTGAAGAGCTTATGCTACTCTTCAAGTCCTCCGATTTTTCCTGGTTAGTAGAACTTATTTGGATGGGAATAGGTGTTGTGGTCTGCACATTCAGCTTTGTCATCACAATGTTGTCTCTCTTACTCTTTGACAAAGTTTGCAATGGTTGCTTAGGAACTGAATTACTTTTACTGTAAGTATGTTTCTTGTTAGGATGTTCTTTGCAGCCTGGGGTGTTAGAGTTCAAAGTAGTTTTGCAGCCAGCACTCTGAGCAGAATCTAGATCATCATTTTTCTTGGACAGAGCCACTAAAGGTTTAGCATGACTTACATCAGAATCAATTTTAGATTTCTTAACAGGAATTGGTGAACTTTTATTGTAGTATCTTTTGCGAACATTGCTCTGCAAGAGATTAAAAAGATCAATAGAAATGTTATTCACTGATTGAGAAGTAATGAACACCTTTATAACAGGGTTAAATGTTAGTAAATACTTTGACAACAACATTTACATTATTGTATTTATTTATGTACTGCAATATTATTTTAAAAAGTCACTTAGAGAACAACTGCAATTGCTAAATCCTCACATAAAAATGGCATTTGTCATCATGAGAGTTTGATGTAAGATGATGGAGCAACTCATCCCTGTTGGAAAAATAAGTCCTGCATGGCCTGCAGTAATACCCAGCTGTGACAGGACATATGGACTCTGAACCTAAAGTAGTGACCAAGCAATAAGTTTTTTTTATAAAAATCAAATTGTGTCCCTGAAATAAATCATTGACATTTGCCAATGAATCAGTAAGGAATACACGAAAACCTCTTATGGGCCGCATTCTCCCCGACTTTGGTTTGATTAGAGAGCTTTCATTAAATTTAGAACCTTTCCAGGTCGATGGTACGTCTGACATTTTCTTCATAAAATAAAATTGTTAATTACAGACTTTTAATTACTTGTAATAATCCAAACTAAAATGCACACCTTGATGTGATTTTCATTTAATAAGTGGTCAAGATATGAGGATAACTTCATATTTGTCAGCCCACAATCTTTACAACCGTGCGAACAATCATCATAGAAAATTAACTTCTGGGATGGATCTTTAGGATTATAGCCAATGTCTCGATGTTTGAATTTATCAGATGAATGCCTTGAGTTTGTAGGATTTGTTGATTTATATGAAAACTTATGATCCATCCTATTTGATTTTTCAATTCTGTAAGTTTGTATGCCCTCACGATTTATATCCTTTTAAAGTACATAAAATAAAAATTGATAAAATTTAACATTTTCGTGCACCAAATTCATATGTGGAAGACATTTACCTTAGTGGCTTCACAAGTGTACCCAGAACCACAAAGTTTGTTGAGTGAAGAAGATGAACTCTTTGAGGCACTTCTAGCACTACTGTTGCTGTAATATGCTTTGTTTGGCCTATCGCTTCCATCATTGGACTGTCGCAATCTGAATTTGTCCATCTCCAGCAAATGCCTGGGAGTGCTAGTAACAAATTCCTCCCTTGAAGCCTTCCTTGTTCCTCCAGACATTACATTCAACTTCCTTAGGAAATCTTGAGTCTCTTTTTCCCATTCATTATGGTCTTTTACTCTCGAAGAATGGGCAAACCGATCCTGGGTATTTTCCATTCCATGGCTGCCAGTCCTGGTCGATTTTTTTAAATCAAAAGAATCAAGATGACCATATGTAGGAAGTGAAGAAGAGAATGGAGATTGGTGACTCGACACCACTGAAAAGGTGCCATCATCAAAGTCTTCATAAAGACTGACCGACTTTGTTTCCGGAACAACTATACTTTCCTGCTTCGAGGTATTCAATTTAGACATCAAGTCATCATATAGAGCTCTCACTTTGACAAAATTATGTCTCTGTGTCTCGTTCCCTGTATAAGAATTCAAAACATGGGACAAACTTTGTCCATTTTCAATTCCTGATGAAGTAACTGCACATTCACTTGTGCCAATGTTGTTGTTGTGCACAATTTGGTTTGGAGCACATTGCACAATTGGCTTGTTCGATCTGCCAATTATGTTTATTCGACTACTTGAAATGCACAAACTCTGATTGTTTTGTTGAACAGCAGAAACAGTGGTAGAATCCATGACACTACTCTGAATATAATCAATGTTGTTTCTGACTGCACCATTGTCTTGGGTGGATTCTGCATGGTCCAAGATCCTTGAAACGTTGGAAGTCTGACCAGCAGCTTGGTTTGCCTCATGCATAATTCTAGACATGAAATAGGTTTAAGAACAATGAGCTCTCATTTAAAAATTCATGGCAAATGTTTTCTTACCGGAAGTGACTAACACCTCCATATTCTGGGGGGCATAGTATCTGAGCCATGTCTTTTATGTTTTGGAGAATATTCTTGGCCTCTGTGCTCTTAGCATCAAGAGTTGTGAATTGCGAGGATGACTTTATCATGTAACCGCCTGAAGCTGGCACAGAAGCTGATGATATTTGGACATCAAATTAGCATTGTCCACACAATCAAATGGAAATTGACGTAAATCAATGAAGTGCCATTAATTCAACCTCCGTGAGCAATGTGATTATTTCCAATTAAACTGGCATTACTTTTTAATTACTAAATAAATGGACTAAGCAACCCTGATACAAATACCTAAGGCAATAATTACTATTGTTATTAATATTTACTACTGTAAATAAATGTAAATTGTACCAAGAATATATACTTTGGGGTGATGAGGTTGGATAAGTTTTTATGGAAAGGGCCTTCCATCCATCCAGTTTGTTCAACATGTCTCTGGTTCGACTTGCCATTTCGAATGCTTTTTTCAAAGAAGTGGACTTGTCATTAGAGTTTGTGCTAGTGACACTATCAGCAACATCGCTGTAAGGTCGATGTAATTCTGTGGGATTTGTGACACCATTTGGCATTGAAAATGGATTTTCACTTGGAACTCCATTCCATGTAGAATGTTCTCTTGCTAGATTCTGAAGAGGGACAGCTGTGTGGTCCTTTAGAAGCATATACAAAAATAAATTTTAAAATGCTTACACACTTCATGCAAATGTGATAATGTAAACATAATGCACCAGCACAATGAGAAAATATAAGCAAAAACAACAACAAAATTCAGTAAAATATATTCTTTCTCTGGAGTTGTTTTAGAAAAAAAAATTGTTATGAATCAATTAACATTTACATATCTATTACAGTCATTTGATGACATGCTTGGATGTTGCTTAACATCACTTTGCAAGTCACCAAACTTTCTATTTTCAAATTTAGGAGAGATGTTATCTGATTGCATGGCAAACTCTTTCCAGATTTCTGGATGTTCCCAAACTCAACCCTTTTTATATTTTCTTCTATGTCCAATAAAAGTCTTAACACCCTTGTGAATTAAAAGTGACATTTTGAATGTGAATCTATCAGGGCATGAGTGGCAGCACCAACAACCTGTCTGATGACATTTTTATATGGAAGGTCCAAATGGCTTATGTTAAATACATTGTTCCCCAACTATATCTTTTGTTTCAAAATCACCTTTACTCATCTAAGATACAGATTAACCAACACAACTTTCTGGTCCAAGGCATCTGAAGTTCTCTACAGACATTGAAAGATGAACAATTTCATACTTCCTGCTATCATCATAATTTTCAAAGAGTCATCTGAAAACTCAAAATGTTTCCCACCTTTATAAATTTCAAGATTACATGGAACAGCACCTTCTTAGGAAGACCTCATACAGTGCAGTGGTTGCATATAACCTGCCTAGACTTGCATGATAACTCATTAAATTTAAACATTATAAGACAAATCTTTCCAAATTACAAATGAATGAGGATATTTTAGAATGTCTTGTGGTTTAATAGATGCAATTCTTTCATATTTGGTTCAGCACAGCTCCATTTTTAGGCAAGAAGTTAGGGTTTGTGGATGTCTCTTTAGAGATTATAGATTGGCTTGCAAAATTATATATAATTGTAAATTATTGTAAATTATAAATTGATCCTGAATGGATGAATAGTGTAGAATGTCTCGTGATTCATTAGATATAGTTCTTTCCATATTTGGTTCAGTAATTCAGGGTAAGAAGTTCAATGTGGCAAAGATTTCATAGGCTCTATTCAATATAAACCGTGTTGCCAACTTCTAACCTTTACAAATGTGTTTCTTCTGATATGTTCATTCCAAGTTTTGACAGATGGCAGATACAACGAACCCCTCGGGTCCTCCGTTGAATCTATAATTCCGGCGTTGATTTCGTTATCCATCAAATCCCCAAACGTTTACATCCGACAACGTAAACGGCTCGCCATAAATATTATGAACCACACGAGAAATAAAATGACAAAGACAAATAAGATGATCTATATCAATTTATAAATTAATATATTTTAATGAATAGATGCAATAAAATTCAAAAATAGTTAAAGTCATAATCATGTTCTCCTTATTTGAAATCAAAGATCAGATTAATTAGTAGTACCTCATGTTACTTGGTGGCTATCCATAAATGGATTCAAGCAATTTTGATTTATTTTTTATTCCCCAATCCTCATCACTGTCACGTTTCGTAAATAATAAAAACTATACTCCCCAAGGTATACGGTTTTGTGTGCTTGTAGTCATACTTACACTCAGGGAGTTATGCATGATTTTGTAATGGGGGATGTTAACCAGCCAATTGGTCATCTGATGACCTTTTTTGAATATCCATCAGTGGCTGGGGGAAGGGGACGCCCAATTAATAATGTTAAGGGGGCACCAAATTATCAGTTTCACTCCGGGCGCCGAAACCCCTAGCTACACCTGTTATCCAAGACCAAATTTACGCAAATGGTTGCTTGTAAGTGCAAACTCCACCCCAGTGGGAGTGCAGCTACTTTGAAGTGAAGGCAACCCACCGGAGGGGGGTAAATAACTCCCTGCTTGCATTCTGAGTAATTGTTCCCAAGTTGTTAAAAAGCAAGTTTATTGATGCTGCTTCGTAACCCAAATATTAAATATTAATTTATAATCAATGTGATTACACTGTGCAATACAGAGATCAAAAACATTTGTGCATTGGTAAAACCTCAAGGGCAAGGCCTTTTGCCCCATAAAGGCAATTTTGCATAACATTACATGTGTTTTTGAAGAGATGGCCAAATTTTGTCGACTGAATTCATTGTTTACCTTTCTGATTCCTTGCAGTGTTGCGAAGATTAGAAAGGTTGTAGAAGGACGCTCGACAATTGTGGTATTCCATGCCAAATCATGCCACTGGTGTGACTCAAACAAATATAGATTACAAATGGTTTTTTGGAATATCAATTTGAATTTATAAATTTAATATTTCCACTTAAATAAAGAGCATTTTAATTTATTCAAATGTCGATAGAAAAGTTTTGAATTTTGTTTCTGGACTCACGATAACTGAAGAACTCTCCAAAATGTTTTAAAATGCAGCAAATGTTTATATTTTATAAAGGAAATTTTGTTTTATTTCTGATGTTGCATTCAGACAATGAAACTGAAATTTTTGATTAAAAATAATGAAGTAATAATAAAATGGCGCGCAGGTTGGCCGAATGGATTACGTTCCCGCATACGGCGGTAATGGCAACAGTCATAATGTGTCGTGTTCGAAACCTAGCCTTCACTGCCACAAGCGCCCTTGGGAAGGAGCGCTATATAAATGGTCAACAAGAAGCGCCTCTGACGCTATTTATATGGCGCTATATAAATGAAGTACAAAATATACCCTCTGTTTTGGAATAAATAAATCAATGCATTAAAATGATGTCAAAATTGCTTTTTTATAGAAAGATGAGAATTTAATCACCTATTTGGAGGAATAAGATGCAGGGATTATTAAAATTATTATGATCTTAATAATTTCATGATAGCAACAACAATGTTTACTTTCCATTGGGTTTGCAAATATCAGACCCATGTGATTGCATTCTATAATTTATTATCATTTAGAAATTGTCGCCATTTGAAGATGTTGAACTTGCAAAAGTGTGTCGTCTGAAAAAGGAGTAAACTAGAAATGATTAATTATAAAATATTTGATTAAATTTCGCCACACTATCTACGCAATTCTCAAGAGAGAATGAGTAAAGGCGCAAAAAAGAACAAAAGTTGTTCGTGCTGTCTTTGGTTTCCTCATTGACGCCGATGTTCTTAATTTAAGGCTCTCGAACGCAACAAAAACTGTTTCGCAACAAGAACAAACGTTGGAAAACCTCCAGGTCACGTTCAAGGTTTTTTATTTGTGCGGAGTTTTATCGCAAGTTTCTAACTTTCAACGATTCATTCTGAAACACAGACACAAAATCTGAAATGTCAAGTCCATGGAAACACTTGGACAAATCGTCATGAATCCTGACAACAATGTTAAAAACAGGTTTTTGGGGTTCAAACTCAAAGGTTACATTAATATAAAATATAAATATAATATGAATCAACCACTCATCCTTAGATATGCAAGGAAGTAAAGATCACGCAGCATAGCATTTAAATATTATTCTGGGTCATCAATGTGTGAGACTTAAAACTTGATTTATCATTTTTCTTACATTTTCAATCCTTGGTATTTGATCATCAGACATTAAATGAGCAATATCATTAATAAGTTCAACAATACTGGCATCAAAATCTGGATTATAATACTCAAGAGTGGAGAAAATTGTTTCATCGTACATGATAAAAATCTGTAAATGAATAAATTTCAATGTAAATTACTGTAAATATGTATATTATGTTAGTGAAATTATGTAAACTCTATTATAACAAATAAAATGTAACATGACCTGATCGGCCCAACGGATGCACAATGAGTCCAATTTTATCGCTAAATATAAGACCCGCGCTGTTATATAATGAAACTATAGTTATATATAACTAAACAATTTTACAAACAGAGTAATTGCAAGTATTCACTAAATGTTTACATTATAGAAATATCATTAATTATGAATAAAATTTATCTTATACACATACATNTAATTGCAAGTATTCACTAAATGTTTACATTATAGAAATATCATTAATTATGAATAAAATTTATCTTATACACATACATGCACACAAACACATATACACATTATTTTCCGGCGGGGATAAGCAACTGTACTACGCACGGGACCCTTGTGGGCTCTTTGACACATTAACGAGCTTCTTTCCCCTACGGGTCCCGTCCCTATCCCGACATTTTGCCCGGCCATAGCCCGCTGAACTGGGCAAACCGGGCAACCCGTCTTCAGACCGCACGGTCCCCGTCTGTCGGTGCTTGCTGGGTAGGCACTTTCTAATATTGAAATAGGTTTTAGCTGATATGTCAAGATAATATTTTAATTTAATTCTTAGAAGTTTTTTTCGTAAAATAATTTTGTTTTATTATTTCATTTATGCATTTAGTTTTACCTCGTAGATAAACAGCTTCGCAATCTTCGTATTTGCGTTTGGGAATTTTGGATCATATTGGCGGCCGCGTCATGGAAGAATCTATCAGCATAAATATTCATAAGTCAGAATATTACGTGAAAGAATCTCAACAGCAAAAGGTATTTGACAAGAATATCTGAGTAATTTGATCCATCGTCTTAAATTGAGCCTTTACTTAAAATGTCGATATAACATCATGCAGTGAGATTGATGGATAAAGTTTTGATGAGATATTTTATTTATAACTAATTTTGATATTTTAAACTCTTGAATGTCTCTAAATACATTTGTCAGTGTAACAGCTTACTATATTAAAGTTGACAGTAAATATTAGATAGTTAATGTTGTTAGAGAACTGCAATTGCTGGCGTGGATGTATATTGCTATTGCAAGATTTATTATATTCACATTTGAATTAGTATTTATTAAACATGCTGTAATATATTGAGAAAGCATATGGCTTCTTTTTTAATTTCAGGCAAATTCCCTGTCTATAGAATTGGCTGAAGTGCCATTAGAGAATAATGCAACTGAATTGAAACAGCATGAGAAGAAAAAACCCAAAAGAATAGTTTATTTCAGTGATGGTGCGGTTGAAGAGTTTTCTGATGATGAAGAGAAACCCCAGACAAAGTCCCTACCTGTTGTGAGTTATTTATTCACTAGGTTTGAGTTTTGAAGATGTTGAGATGTTGTTATTTAATTTTGTTAGATATGAATTTAATTTTATAACGTTTGTTATTGGGAAGAATGCATTTATGATTCATAAATTTTCATTGCAGAAATCATCATCATCATCATCATCATCATGGTCATCTTACATTGTAGAAAGTAAGTTTGAGCCTTGAATATTGACAACATGTGCATTAAGATAATTAAAATTGAAACTTTTGTTTTTTTTACTGCATTGTTAACATCATTGATTTTTTCTTAGAATAAATGCATTTTGTCACAAGGCGTAATTCATTGAATGCTCTCCAGGCTTGGATTACATGGGTGAAAAACTGGCCTGGTACTTCGGCATCACGAGTCCGAAATACCAGTACGCCATCGACGAGTACTGGAGGAGAAAGAGGGAGGTGTGATGTTATTTGGTTTTTTTGATGTATTTAAATTAGGGCTGCAGATCGATTAATTTTTCTAATCGCGATTAGTCGCGAGATTAATATTTTTAATCTTAGTTAACGCATTTTTAATCGCACCATCCCATTTTCCAATAAATTTCGCAATACGTCATTTNTGACCATTTTTTCAAGCGCGAAACAGGAAGTCTTCGTAAACAAAAAGGAAGTCGAGGGACACAAAACAAAGACAAACACAAATTTTCGATGAAAATATTTATAAAATTAAAAATTTATAAAACAATTCTATGAAATTTAAAAAATTTAACGACTTAATCGTCGCGTTAATAATTTTAATTGCAAAAAAAATTTAATGCATTAATCGTCCGTTAACGCACAGAAATCTGCAGCCCTAATTTAAATTGCCATTATTGCATAGTAGATCATTACAAGCTTATGTGATATAAATTATTCTAGTTCCATCATGCTAATTTTCAATTTATTGCAGGTTTTTGTAATGTAAAATATTATAATGATGTTAATTTTGAATCTATTAATTACCAGGAAGAAGAAGAAAAAGAATTCGAAGCCAGAGAGGTGGCAGCAAAGATCGAGAGACGAGGTCGGAGGAATGTTGCCATGGAGAAGGAAGTTTCCATGGTTAATGTGCCTAACCCTTCCAATAAGAAGTCCCCTGACAATGTGACGGCTGAAGTGACGTGCAAGCAACCATCGAGCGGTGTGGAGATGATGAGGGGTGGACTCATAAACGAAGGGTTCGATGATTCATTGAAGTACTGACCTCTGAAAAATTTTCACTTTATTAGCAGATGTTTGTTGATAAGTGCCTCCAGCCTCTATTAGAATTTTTATTTGCACTCTCGTCTGCCGCATAATTGTGTAATGTCGACTCAACATTTTTAATGAATCATCTTTTAATATTGACATCCACGTACACGAGCGAGATTTATTTCTTTATGGCCATCACATTTTTCTGCTTTAAGGAACCAAACGTTCCTCTGAGTAAATTTAAATTGTAGTTAAATTTATTTTCAAGACAATTTTTGTAAGATTCTAAGTTTCTGGTGGGAGATATTCTGCAACTTGTTCTTTGAATCTTTGATGCTCATGGAAATCTTGACTGGAAATGTAGGATATTTTTTCTTTTCAACAAATTTTTCACTTCTTCTCTAAAATTATTCCTTTAACTCCTCAACAGAAATTTCTCCTCTTCCTTTCTATCTGGTTGCAAGATATCATTTATGGATGATCATCTCGCTGATGTCACTACTTTTGTCCTTACGTAAGATACGAATATGGTGCACAAGTTATTGATTACTTTGGAAATAAATATTTTTGCTTGATTTAGCTTTTGGTAAAAATCCGATTCGATTTCGCTGGAGACATGGAACAACTTCCAGCAGAAGTATTGGCACATTGAGGATGCAGCTGCTAGAGGTTTTTGCAGTTGGAATAAAGCACGTCTAAAACTAGATTTACACCCAGTCCAAAATGGATGAGGACTACCCATTTTGTGATGATATCTTGACCAATATCTTACGAAAATTATTCAAATTTTGGTATGTTGTGTAAATTGTGCTTCAAAAGTTTTACATTGAATTTGGTGAAATATTATTTTCAAACTTGTTAAAAACTCCTGAAGATGTGTTTTTTCGGCATCCAAAAAAGAAAGGAAATGTGAAAAGTCAATAATAACAACAAAAATTTATTTTTCTGACACAAAAAGTTATTTAATATGAAATTATTTCCATTTTTCTCTATTATTTAAAAACATCTTTTGTCCATAAAGTCTGTTTCCAGATTATTCCAGGAGGTCCTGATGCCATCTTCCAGCTCCAATTTAGAATTAAATTGTCTTCCATCTTTGTAGACCAGTCTTGACAACTTACAAGCATTTTCAACTGGATCAAGGTCAGGAGAATGAGCTGGCCAACTCAAAACATTTACATTTCTCTCTTGGAAAAAGGTCCTTGTCAGTTTGGAAGTATGGATTGGCACGTTATCCTGCTGAAATATATAATTAGCACCATGCATCCTCTTAGCAAAAGGCAGGAGATTATTTTCCAGCACTTTGATATAATCTGCTGATTTTTGCTTTCCTTGTAGAAAGGCTAGATCAGTGAGTCCATCATGTGAAAATCATGACTGTTCCAGCTCCATGATTTCTGCTATAAAATGACTCCTTCTCTAATCTGAGGTCATGCCAATAAAACTGATAACCATCAGGTCATCTAGATTGAATTTTTTTTTCATCAGAAAAAATGTTGGTCCAACCTTCTCTTTTTGATAACATTGTTTTGGCCCACTTAACTTTTTTTGCAATTTTGTGATGTTCTTGCAGGGCTCGAACCTTCAATCTCTTTTCATATTTTAAGATCTTGCTCGCATTTAAGTAATTTATCACTGTATTCTTAGAAACAGTTAAATTCAACTCTGTTCTTAGCTGGTTTGCAGAAAATTTACCCGCTGATGCTCTCCTCACCAGCAGTCTCTCCTATTTGGCAGACAATTTCTTTCTTCCTGGAGATTTCTTGGTTCCATAGTCTTCTGGAGCATTAAAATAATTAAATAACATTTGTGGACCTGTTGAGCTCTTTAGCAATCCTCGATGGTGAATAATTGGTTTTCCTGAAGGCTTCAATCCTCCCCTTCTCATTTTCGGACAATGTTTTATCTCTATCCATCACTAAACTATTAATAATAAACTAAAAAAAATTTCTTAAATGTATCATGTTTATATACCATAGAAACCTTCTTTGAGGTTCATTTTCATCTTGTTAAATTAATTTTACAGCTCTTACGCAAACCCCTTTCTATCTTTTTTGGACGGCCCAAAAGACATTTTTACGTAATTTACGAGTTTTAATTATTCTATGAAGTCCAAATTTTATAAGATGTTTTATATGTGGTAACGTGACGCAATGTCCGAATTTGAATAAATTCCATTGTTTGTTGCGAGAAATTTGCATAAAATATGCAGTCCCTATCTATATTGGACGCAGTGTATTACTTATAAAATTTTCGGCTGAGTGATGAGCTGATCGTACATAATTTACTTCTAGTAGAATTTCTAGTATGCCAAAGGATTCAAGTAATTAGCTAAAAAAGTAATTGATAAAATTACTGTTGAGCCTGACGCAGCTCCCATGACAACGTGAATGTTGATTTCCGATGGGAGGGAGATGCCATTTTTTCGGTCGAGGATCCAATCTTTGGCGGAAAGTTACAAGATATTCGATTGCAGTGAAAACATAAAATAAGTAATAAATTTCGCATTTGTTGCTTATTAGCCTCAATTCGGCTCCTGATTAGTTGTATCTTATCAATTGTGTTGCTCATGAAATTAATCTTCCTAAAAAAAACTCTATTTCAGGAATTGCATTATAAATCAATCGAATAGATATGTCTTAGCCGTCCAATACTTCGGACTATCTTCGCCATCTTTGATCTTTGTTTACCATCTCCGATCGCATGTCGATAGGGGGCGTTAAAGAATAAATTGATTGAAAAATGTCCTCTTAATTCTGATAAAGAATTCATTGACACGACATTTTAATAGGCGATTCCGAAATTAAGTGAAGTTATCGGCTATATTTCACGAAGCATTACATGAATTGAAGCGTCATGCCATGTCAATGAGAAAACTAAGGGTCATCAGATTGTACTTCTAAAGATTGACTACCTACGCCTGGGTTGGACAAGATCATCGATTTTCCATTGTCATGAAGAAAAATTAAAACAAAGTTTTGCAAAATGGCATCCAATCCGCAATTCTGTAAAAGCACACACTAGAAAGAGGTTGCCATTAGCGACATGCGCGCAACATTCTTCATCCATCAATTTTGCATCCATGACAACGGCATACCGATATGTACACCGGAGGTTAGAACATCTCTAGTTGTTGATGGAAGGTGAGTAATGAATGATAAACATCGATTATATTTTCGTCTGTTTATAGACTATTATGAAATAATTGCCATCCATTTGAAGCATTCCATTGCAATCGTATTCATCACTATCCTCAGCAGCGTAAGACCTAATTTACTTCGTCGCTGGCAACTCAGCACGGAGGCACTCCTCAAACATAAGAGCTCCATTAACAACCTGGAATTTTGAAAAAGACCGGTTTGCCTGGATTGCCTCACCCCAACAAAACGCACGAAAATGTTTTCATTCCATCTCAAACCTCGATATTCATTTTTAAAAGAGAAGAAAATTGTTAGATTATGAAGATGGATGCATTAAATTCGATGATTTTCATGCACAAAATGTTTTCATAAGGACATGGTTCAACGCGCACACCAAGTGTGTCACTGCACTCATACTTGGTTCATTCGAAGACCCGATAAAACACGTATCTCTCACAGATTTCCTGCCACTTCTGTTTTCTGTACTTTTAATTTAGTGCTAGAGAAATAACTATTTAGTTATTAAAGTTCGTGGTCATTTAAATAAATTTCAAGAGTTTAGAGTTTTTATTGGCGGCATAAAATGTATCATTACGAGAATGGGAATCGAAAGCTTCCAATTTTTTCTTTATCAGCGTCAATTCCAATAAGTACAATATCTGAGAAATCAGTGGTCGTGGTGGTTCATCACGTGACAGATAACTGGTGGTCTCTGGATCTCATTGGAAGACTCTCATGCCTGAGGAAGGTCTCTTGTCGTTTCATTTCCATCCATGATGACTCGCTCTTCTTTCATTTAAAGGCATCAACGAGAGGTCGAAGTTCTTTCAACTCTGCCAACTTCAATCAAAACTTCAGCAATTCCTTTCAAGACGAACTACATGCTTTAAGTGCTGGAATTGTTGCAAACCCTGGAACTTTGAATATTGAACACGTTGTAGACAACGACCTCCAAGAAAACTTAAGTTTGGCAAAACACAGCAGATCACTCTCCTTCTACCAACGCGTTCATTTTGGCGTAAACATGTGTTACCGAAGTATTTTTGTATTTTCCCAGAAATTTTTGGAAGATCAATGGCCTGAAATATCAGACTTTAAGATGGTTTCGTTGATGAAAGAAAGGGAATCAATTCTTCTATTTGTGACTGCTTCAAAGAAGTTTTACTTGTCCAGTGAAGATCACCACTCAAGACCTATGGAAGAATTCACGAGAACCTCCAAAAGAATTATTGAGACGAAGTTCGCACAACATGATGGATCCAATGAAACTCCTATCCTAGATTTTGTTGGTTGTTATTCTATATTTAATATTCATTTCTTCTAAAATAAGATTTCCATAAAATTTTCTCTCGCAAGAGAATTAAAACATATTGTTATACATTATAATACCATCTAAACATATTGAAACCTTTATTCAATATTTTAAAATTTACGGGTTGTCATTAAATCTGTTCCCAGGTTCATCGCTCTTTTGCTACAACATTGCCTTTCCGTATTTATACAATACAAATTGTATCCATCTTTACCACATGTAAATTATTAGCTACAAAAGCTGCAAAAATTATTGATTAAGCTATTTCTTCATAGTGGTGTGCTAGTATCCAAAGTCAATATAAATTCGTGTTTGTGCACAACGGATTCGTCTTGCAAAGAAATTCAGTGACCACGTAAGTAACTTTCTGAGATCTTCCTCAAGCGAATTTGTGATCCAATTCCTAAAAAATGTAATTTAACAATTTCTGGATTCTAGAAGTTGTGGCATCGACCACTTATAAGTAGGCCTGTTCCCACAACATTTTGCTTGTCATTCGTAATAAATCCTGTTATTTACTTTTATGGTATTTCATTATTTATGTATTTATATATTTATTTATTATGCAGTTTAAGCATTTATGAACCAAACACAACAAAAAACAATAAATGTAAAGTAACATTTAGTTTTAATTGCTTTCAGCCACTAGACTGCATTGGGGATGTCCCTCTAGAATTGAGGGACCTGCCTACAGTGAGGGTGTGTTCGGGGACTGAAACGGAGGAGTGTTGGTTCAGGGACTTGGTGGCTTGGGTTGTCATGGAGCCCCATGAAGGTTTTTGTTTCAGATATTTGGAGAAAATTAGTTTATAAATGCTCACGTTTCATTGTTTCTCAGTGACACCGAAGCGAAACAGTCAGTACATAAAAAATGGTCACGTTTTATGCTCTGTGGACACTTTGACGATGCACTTGTGCTGCAATTTCGGTTCTAATTCAAAGTTCGAGAGCGGGATAAAGAGGGAGATGAGGTTATTGGAAAGTGAAATAGAAGGAAGGAAGTTGGTTTGTTTCCGCTAGATTATTGGCCTAATATTACTTGACAACAAATGATTACTGGATGAGATCTTATTGCTTCAGATTTCATTACCTATTGAATCCATGGCGAAAGAAGTGTCAGCAAACTTTCAAGCCGATTGCATAAGCCATCTACTGCTCCATCATGCTCCTACCTTGTGCCTTCTCTTTTTTCTCCTCTTCTTGGGATTCGTGCTTTGTTACCCTTATTTGGAAAGTGCTGCTTTAGGTGGAAAACCACCATCCACAAATTCACACATACGTGGCTTGATAGTTTGGTTGGTGATACTGACCAGTTATTTGTTTGTCATCTTCGCCATAAAAAGAAAGGTTATCTTGAAAATTCAACTTTTAATAAACATCCTTAACTTAGTATTCATTCCACTACTGTATTGTAACTCATATTGCACTGCAAAACGGTAACTCATGCAGTTGCATTCCTGCTAAAAGTCAAATTGTTCCGTGTTCGCATGCTAGCTCAAATGCAGTGGGTTATTTTAATGATTCAACGCTTCTGCCCCTGTACACATGTTTCTGCATATACTATGTTGAAACTTATAGGCTTTACGTATAAGCTAAAAAATTGTAAACTAAAATTCTATCACCAAAAGAAAAATAGTCGTAGTCATTTCAGAAGAAACTCAATAGAAATGTTAGACCCAATTTAAGTTTCAATTAATAGCAAATCTTTTCGTAATATTAAAAAAATCTTGGTTGATATTTGTGGGGAGGCTTAAAAAAGTTGATGTAGTTTAACCGAAAAACAATTATTAATATCAGTAATAAATAATAATAATAATAACAATAATAATAAATAATGTTACGTTAGGATACTAAAATTCCTTTATGTTGAGCAGTCGAGATTACGTATGTTCAAGAATCTTGGACAATTGAACCAGAACCTCAAAAGTCACTCAGTCATGGCGGGTGTCGAAAAGCTTGGGTTCCCAGATTACAACAAGCACATGGTATTCATTCAAACATTTCCATTTGAAATGAATT
The DNA here is from genome assembly GCA_011800805.1 of Hirudo medicinalis. NCBI lineage: Eukaryota > Metazoa > Annelida > Clitellata > Hirudinida > Hirudinidae > Hirudo > Hirudo medicinalis. The sequence goes on from MPNW01000291.1 coordinate 63,631, forward strand.
TGTCATGCGAATTATTATTTCAGCTCCATTTCATGTACTACGACTACAGTCCTTGTGTGGTCAGTACATAATTATTTTACAAACGCTGCATGACTACGGTAATGATTACCTTACTCATTTGAAGGCCTACTTACAAGAAAAAGTCGTCACTTTCAAAAACATTTCAACCGATCCATGCAAACAATTTATGAAGAACAAGTCCCATTCACTGATGCCAAACGATGGTATAAAAAATTATTTTTTATTAATAACTGACATTTTGGTGTTATTATTGACTGTAGGATTAAGTCAGCCACTCGATTAATGTAATTTATGAGCTTTTGAAAACCATCCAGAACTTCGTCCTAACGAATTACAACCTCTCAACGAAGACAATGACAATACAAACCTGTCAATCCAGGCTGGTTTCTAACTCGCTCTGATGTTGTTCGATACAGGCCATTAATAGCATAATAACATATTAATATTAATAGATTACCATCAGATAATGTATAATTAATTATTTGACACGGTTATTTGTGGTGAGATATTATTTAATTAATTTGTTAGTTTTATTTTATTCTAATAAACTTTATCTTCTGTGACACTGAATTTGATAAACGTGTTGACTTATGTTGAAGCAGCATGTTAATTACTACTAGTATTTTCAGATGAAGACTGACCTGCTCCTCATGGAACATTCGGGCAAATATGGATGTCTATTGGCTTCCATGAAACTTCAAAGACCAATCACAGATCGCCACATGAACGGATGCGTTTGCCTCTGTCAATTTGTAGAGAGCATTTGAGGAAACAATTATTAATTTCAACAATTGATTTTGTGTTTTTAAATGTGTTTTTTGTATGATCTGTTATCAAAAGACAACACTTTTGGAACATGTAGGATTACAGATGCAGTGTAGATACTTTAAATTCATTGGTCAGTCATGTCACTTGCAAATAATAAAACACATTTATAGAACATTCAAATTAAGAATTAAAATGGTTGTGAATTAAGTTTATATATCAGCTCTTATGCTTGCGAATAACTCTAAGAAATCTAAAGAAAATGTGCCTCGATATGATTGGTCGTAAATGTATATAATTTAGCAGCTCAAATTGTTCGAATGTACCCAGCAAACACAAACAGGCAGGATCCGCCTGGGTCCCGTAGCGGGCGGCCCGTTGGGTTCCCACCGGGTTTGAGCGGGGCTGCGCTAGAGTACCGCGCGGGTCCCGTCTCGGGTAACGTGTGGGGTGACCCGAAAAAACCAGCCGAATCCCGTGTTGCCTAGCAAAAAGAGCTTCAGAAATCATCTGGCACGCACTAAAAAAGATTTGTACCGATATGTATCATTATGTTGCTTCGATAAGTCCTGCAAATGGCTCCAAATTGAGCCCAGTGGAGATATTTAGAAGAGGGGCAATGCACAGATGAAATTACTAAAAATTCCATATCTCTCTCATCATTGAATAATGAAGTATTAACTGGATGAGAATCAGAAAGAGGTCCAAGTCTAAGCATTTGTCAAACCGATGGAATCGAATCCAGAGAATACAATGTTATCTAAAAGTTTAAAATATTTGATACTTATACGTGATATCTATTAATTTATGAGATGATATTTATTCCAAATGCTAACATTCAATATAATATACTCAAGCTTAATGTTTCTTGTTTATTAGGGCATATATATGTATTAATATTAAGTTAAATATTAAGCAATTGATATCAATACCTTTGCATTTGTTATTTTTCATTTCATTAGGCGTATTAGTCAAGCATAAAATTATTAGTTAAATGTCAATTTTAAGCTTTAAAAAAGAATCCGTCCATAATTTGCTGCTAAAAACGATTTTCTTAATCTGAGACTGACCGAAATCATCGTAATATTTAAAATCGCTCCTCAAATGGTTCCAATGATGAATACTAAATAATTGGATATTTATGGACAGCATATTTTAATTTGAAAACCTCCATCACTACTTTTCATAATTGTTTTTGAAGAGTTCATCTGTTTATCAGTTGATTATGGCCGAGTCAAGTAACAAAAATGAAATTGGAGAGGCCGGATCAGTTGTTGAATTTTTTGTTAATTCTCCTTTATTAAATGAAATATTGAAATTGGAAGTCATAGAGAACCAGTTATTCAGGTATCACAACTTTTCAAGGAATAACGAAACTTGTTTGTTTTCTAGTGCTATTAATTATTAAATCGATTAAACTGGATAATTACATATTTGTGATGTCTGAAGGGCTAACCATCTCAGTAAAAGCCGATCAAGTGGCATATATGGTGGTCAAATCATCTGCCAAGCAATGGCATCATCTAATCAAACACTTAGCAAGGAATTCATACTTCACAGCATTCACTGTTATTTCATTCTCAGTGGTTTGTAATATTTAATCATGACTAACAACACATTTAAAAAGTTATTCTAAATATTAATTGCTAATTAAGTATTTATATCGATGCATTAAGTTAATGACGCATTACTGTTAATATTTGATGATAGGAGACAACAAGAAACCAGTCGTTTATCACGTGGAGAACGTGAGAGATGGTCGCAGCTTTGCAACACGACTCGTCAGGGCCGTTCAAGGCAGCAGACACATATTTTCATGCATCCTCTCCTATCAGAAGCATGAAGAGTGTCTTCATTCCTATCAGATTTCCATGCCCAATGTTCCTCCGCCCGATTCCTTGCAACTTTATGAGGATGTTTTAAGAGACATACTGAGGTATTTCAAATTATTGAATTATCTTTTGCAATTGTAATTGTTTTGCAAAAATAAATTAAGTGGTGATGATAAGATGACTTTAAGTTGATAATGCAATGTTTATGATTGTAAGCCCGTAGTCAAAGATTTTCACTGCTCGATGTAACTTTACAACACGTTCTTCGCTTACATAGTTCCACATGCATAGCATCAGAGGCTCTTCTAGTCAACCATTTATATAGCACTCCTTCCAAATTCAGAATATTAAGACATTTAGGCCATTTTTGCTTGCGAGGATGTCGACATTCAGGCTCGCATTGTTTGGCACCTTACATTTATTTCTGGGATGACATTAATATTTTTCTAAATCATTGGATTCTATGAATTAAGGAATTAAAAGCATGAAAAATTTGTGACTGATCAGTTGATCAGTATGATTTTCAAAGTTTTAAATATAGTTATAGTTATTGATATTGTTTGATTTTACAACTATATATTTTGGTGGAGCGAACACATCAATTATATGCGACCGCTTTTAGCTTTAGTTCTGACGTGACATCACATCTTATTCTTAGAGATCATCAGTGATTTTTTCAGCAATGACAGGGTTACAGAACATCAGAGAATGTTCATTACAAATTACATCAGCCAGGAATTCCTCTTCTACATCAAACCCATTGGAAAGAACTTGTTGAACACATTCCTCGACGATGGTAACGAGAAGAGCGAGCAACTCCTATATTGGATAAAGTTGAGGACGCCCGTCGGTTGGTTTTTAAACTCGAGACGTTTATCTACTTTCATTTTCTAACATTGTTTATGTCTTAGATATAAGCCACAGGATGAATTAAGAGCTACTTAGTTTCTCAAATTAGACTACTTTTGACATTTCCTTTAATTAACCTCACTTAATTATTCTAATTAGTGTGCAGGTTAACCGAGAGGGTTAAACCAAACATGCAGAAGTAATGGCAGCATGGTTGCATTTGCACGGACTCAGCTTGTATTGCCATAAGTGCCCTTGGGAAGGAAAATGAAACACAATCACAATTTAATGATTTTCTGTAAATGTTTACTAGATCCAATTAGGCAAGACATCCACCGCTGCCTGGCAGGCTACATTTCAGATTTGTTCATGGTGCAAACTGCCTCTCTAAAACTGCCAAAGAGTTTCTATCCCTCCATGACTGTATCACTGGATCACAGCATTTGGTTTCATTCTGATTTCCATGTCGATGACTGGATGCTCTACGAGAGCCACAGCGATAGATACGGTCTGTTGCTGTTTTGCATAAATTAATATTCACATAGTGAAATATTCCAAATTAGAGGTTACATTGTGTCACTTGCAGCTGGTGGCAGAGCACTTATTTCTGGAAGAATTTGGAAAAGTGATGGAACATTGGCAGTATCAGTGATTCAAGAAGGACTGCTGAGGATAAAATCCTTGCTTTAAGCATTTTGTCTTTGATTCCACTACTTCATGTGAATTATATTGATTACTCCTTAGGCAACTACTCAAAACTTAATCATATTACAATTATGTACAATGTTCAGAAGGATCAAAATTTATGTGAAAATGATGGAATTTTTGCAAATAAATTGTTTGAAAACTCAGTTCAGAAGTAGAGTTTAATTTAGTCGTGTCACTATTACATCAATGTGCCTGGGACCTGATGTACTATTTTAAGTTTTTTTACTTTCAATTTACTTAATTGGCGTCTCATTCCATTAGTCTTAGTTGGGAAACTTAAACTGGTTTTAAAGTTGAGTTATCTTAAACTAATTCATTAACTCATTAACCGAACGAACAGAAACTTGTTCGATTCATGGTCTCTGGAGTTGAAAATTTTTTGTGAGGCTATTTTGTCATTTAACAATAATTAATGTCAAAAAATAACATTTCCATGAAAATTTTAAATGGTTAAATTATTCATTGCGAGTTCGATTTTTTTCTGAAGATGCATTTCTTGATAAGGAAGCTGAATTGTGTTTAGCGAAATCTGGTTCTCATCTTACTGATAATTTGCACCGTGATGATTTATGTAACAACGCCAATATTCGAACTTCTTTGCATCATCTAGATATCATCAATAAATTGATATACGCCTTGTCAACATCTAACACACTAAACTTGTTTGATTCATTTCCAAGGTTGATTGTTTAGCCTCCCAGGTGCATGCTCATAAATTTAAAATCGCCACCACGAAGCGTCCAAATATTTTTCCATAAAAGGAATACTAATGTTATTTAATCGTCAGATTTTGAGGCGTTCAATGGAGGCCCTAGAGGGAGTTTGCTTCCGTTGAATTTGAGCCTGAGCTTGGAATACTTGTTGGCGCCCGTGTAGCGACTGTAATTAGCCCAGTCAATGAGGAAGTGTGTAAGATGGATGTCCCCAGAAGTCATTTGGTGGAATGCCACTGGAAAATCACTCAGGCAATTGACACTCTGAAAAGTTTTTCAAAATTGATATTATTTCGTTTCCCTTAATCAACTTTCATACTTATTCAACAGTACGTCCAAAGTGAAGCGTGAAGTTGTTGGGACACATTTACAAATGTTTATAACATAATACAATTTTCTAATTTTCTCAAAGTTCTCGGAATTTTAGCATTATCACAGAATCTTTAACTAATTTATACGTCCGGGGGGTCTTTTATATATATAAAAAAAAAGCCGATATCCGTGACTTGGGTGTCCGTAAATGATGACACCTGTATTTATACTTTGACCTTCCCACCTTTCTGCCTCTATTTGGAGGCAAAATGAATACAAGCCGAACTAAGTCAGAAATTTATGACTTCCCTGTGTGGCCGTAAAACTTTATTCAGGTGAGCTGGAAGCAGACTTATTCCACAAACAGGGATTGCCAACGGAAGAGCACGGAGATTCTAGACTGTTACTTTTCTTGGAAGGTTTCTAAACGTTTCACAATAAAGGAGATTGTTATATTTGAACCAAAGGGGGAGGACAATGTTCTGTGACAACCACAGCAGCCACAATTTCATATCTGAGGAGAAACTGAAGTCAGATCAGATATTCCATCAGGCATCAAGCTGATGAAATGCAGTCAATGAAAAAACTCACTCGCATTTATTATAAGTTCTGGGATATTTGGATGGAAAATATGACAATAAGCAACACAATTACCTTCACTAAGCATTATTCTGCTGCTATCCCCGCATACTGCATCAATCAATAGAAAAAGTCCTCTGTAAGACAGGAAATTTTTCCTTGTACAATTTTGAGTTACAAATCGTGGTCACGACAATTATTTTAAATTTTGTTTGATGATGGATGCACCGTGCTAAAAACATTAAAATAGCAGCAGAATAAAAAAGACGCTGATTTGAATCAGCAGAGCAAAGGTTTCAGTGAAAGGTTCTTGAAGGAATCGTTGCTGCAGTAACCAAGATCCCTTTACGAAGATCTTTCTAGGTATCGCTGACAATAATAAGAAAGTATGAATCTCTGCGCTCTAAATTCGTTGAGCACTTTGACTGTATGAGAGAAAAAAAGTTTATTTCCAAGCGTAACATCAAAAAAGTGATAAAAGTGAACCTCGCATCAGCGAATAAATAAACACATCTGCATATCGCTTTTTATTATGACTTCGCAGCTTAAACAAAATCCTCAAGCTCCTATTTCATTCTTTGTAACTGTCCCACAAGATCACAGATGTATTGAATCCAAAAACTTGCCAAAACAGATGTTACATCGAAAGGTTTACAAAAACCTCACTTGTTTACATTCACAATTTGGTGCCACAAATGGTGGCTCTAAATCTAAAGATTTTTATGTGTAGGGATATTTTTGACACTTCTAACGATAGAGGCGGATCCAACCTTCGTTTGAAACCATAAATCATTATCTTCTCGATCAGAAATCGATTCATCTTTTTTCCCATCCGAAATTATAGATTGCTGATTGCAAATAGAATAATTTTAGAAATTTAAAAACAATGGCTTTCAAAATTGTATAAACACTAAAACATTTCTCATGAAATTATTTACCATTATTCAACATTAATTAAAATTAGCCTGGTATTAACCTTATCAACACCACTCATGGCCATCTTTATGTAACCATCACATCGCTTTCACAATATTTCTTCGAAACGCAATCATGGCTGCCTGTGTGGAAAGTCTTTCAACATCCACTCAAAATTCGATCAGGAACGTTCAATTTTTCCGCCAAAAACTATCCTTCATCCACTCCCTCAACAAAGGAGAATGCAATAGCTTTCTACTTTCTTCAAATTTGACAGCCGCATAAATTAAGGAGATAATTTCGCACTCACCTCGCAATAATTTGTTGAGAATTTCTGCTCTTTCACGAACTTGGGGTCCAGTGAAGCAGTCAAGATCTGGAAAGGTTTGGCAGGAGCGAGGAAAGTGTTTCCTGCAAATTGATCTCTTGAGTCCACTAAGTTGCCTCCTGACTTGTGCAAGCATGCGAGAATTGTAGCCGTTGTGGCTGTTGAAAATATTCTCTCATTGCTTCACTACGTTATCCTTAAGACATCACAAACCAAGCAATCATTCTCGGCCAGTTTTGAATGGAAATTTTCAACGCCGCTTTGTTCATTAGAACGAGTTCGTATACTCTCGTACTGTTAGCTTATTCTGCCAGTCAATTATAAACTTTACTTAAACTTAATTTCACAAATAAATCATCCATTGAAAGCAAAGTAAAAACAAGTTTCTTCTTACATGAAGTTAAATATCCTCTTTGCAATTAGTCAAACTCTTCATTGATTAACTGCATTGAAACGCGTGTTTTGGCAACAAACTGATATGTGCAACTTGTAATTCATAATTCATAATTGTTCATTTATTTTAGGCCACCCTCAAATTATTTTTTAAGACGTGCTTACATAACTTGAGACAGTCAATATCCATATCCTTCATATCCAACATTTCTTGGATGATATTGAGCATTTTTCTTAAATTTCAAATTAAATCATCATAAATTTCAGACCTCGATTCAGCCTTGATTAGTTGAAATAATTAAGAGCATATATATATTTAAAATAATTAAGAGCATATATATATTTAACATAATTAAGAGCATATATATATTTAACATAATTAAGAGCATATATATATTTAAAATAATTAAGAGCTTACTTCTTTCAATTAATTAGAGCTTTATTTCAATTTTCATGCGGGCGACAATCGCCAGTTTGAGACACTCCTTAAACCAACTTTTAAATTAAAGTTCATTACTTTGGCAGTTTTGTTTACTCAGCATCAGATCCTTAGTTAACTCAGAATTGTACATAAATTGGTAAATAGTAATAATAACTAATTACAATTGAAAATATTAATTAAAGTCGACATTCAATGAAACTCACGCCATTTCTCAGTCATGCACTCTGCCGCCTGCGAGGCTCTCAACAAAGCCTCCCTGCTGAGAACCAGGGTGCCACCGACTGTGTAAACTGGGATACCCCCTCGTACAGATCTTTCAAGAGGGCATGTCCGTAGGCCATTGGCTGGTTAGGGTCGCAATGGCTGAGGTACTCTCTCAAGTTGTCCATGACTACGTAGGCATCGTGAGTAGCAAAAAGATAATAGTCCAAGGACTGCTCACCAAGTTTGCTAATCTCCTTCAAGAAATATGAAGAAGTGTTTTCTGAAATCACAGGCGTTGAAGGACATTAATGAATTGAAGTGAGAGTGGGTAATAAACCTCACCTGCTGGGTTTGGAAATGTCTGCCTCGTATCCAGTGTCATGTTTATGTCACACTGCGGAATCCACGAAGTATAAAGCACCTTAGCAGGGGCTTTTTCGTCGTAAAGAACTAAACAACCAATCCTGAAGTGTCTTTGGAAGAATTGGTCTTCTTCGTCTGACAATAATTCGATAAGACGCCTTGAAACTCAACAAATGCATTAATCATGCAGATTACAAATTTAGATAACCACAGCAGATTGAACTTTCAGCGCCAAGAACTTCAATTACCTGGAACGTCGTCAGCAGATTTCAGTTCGTATTTTGACCAATAAGGTTCTGAATGCTCCGTCGGACGTGCGTTCAGTTCTCTCCGATGTTCGTTCAGTTCTCTCCGATGTTCGTTCAGTGCAGTGAAACCTGCCTCCACGGACCGGTGTTTCCTGACGTGGCACGAAAATAAATGCAAAACTTCGGAGGACAAAAAGCACCCCGCGATAAAGGCGCAAGTGGCCTGAAAAATGTTCATATTTGACAGGAGAAAAGAAGTTTTTATCTTCATGGCAGTGCTACGCGTCAAAGGCTTTCTTAAAGTAACCCGTGATAAAGAAGTGGGCCGATATGAAGTGGAGTTCTTTCAACTTCAGCAAGTCATCAAACTCGAACGTAGTTAGTCTTTCGGATAAATTCAAATTCCCTACTCGAACAGGACGACTGAAAATTGCAACGACGACAAAGATTGATGCAAACAGGATGGGACAGGTATTATAGGTATTAAGGCCAATACAAAAATCGATCATCGAAAGGTGGTGCGCTTAAGTCCGATCATTTGCAGCGAGTCAAACAAATAGTTGAGAGAAGTTTCAATGAATTTTGAGGTTTAACAAGGATTGAAGTAAACTTGTAAACCTCGTTGTTTAATTCGAGTATTTCGTGCGCACATCTCGATTTTCATTTGTTCCACAACCTGCTTTCATCAAGTGAACTTCAGTGAGCTTCGATGCACACGAATAATTCATTTGAGACAAGAAATGTCTGCTTGCACGAGGACTTTAGTTTTTAAAATTGTATTAAAAAATGTGAATGTAAGAAACAGTTTAAAATATGTTTTCGTTGTCAACAACGCAATATTTATTCGATTCTTATGTTAGTTACGAATAAATTTCATCACAACTCAGGTCTCAATGTCGGTTGTGATCAAACTTTCTGAGGAGGGAAATTAACGCCTAATAAATAAGGAATTAAACGTGGTTATTGATTTATATTTAATTAATATGTTTAACTTCAGTTAATACGATTAATATAAATGAAATATATTTATTTATTTTTTAAAAGTTGACAATCCACCTTTAGCAATTACAACGGTCATCGTAGGGTACTTTCCATGCAATAAAACCAAGGAACGGTGCTTGAAAAATCCTGTTGGATGGTTGAGATTTAAGTAGTTTTTTTATGATTAGTCCCGCTTCAGTGAATTCACTCTGAATAATATTAAGCTAATTTGATAATCATCATCATCGTCGTTGTTGTGGTCCTCATCGTGATGATGATCATCATCATCATCATTGTCGTCCTCATCATTATAATCATCATGCCTTAAATCTCTGCCTCTTCGTAGTCCTCGTTCGCCTTGTTAAGGTCATTAAATCCACTGACGTCATCAGCAATCACGTGGAGAGGAAGTCGCATAAAACTTTCAGAACTCGACACTACGACCCTTCCTCATGCCTCCCTCATTTTTTCCTTTAGTCATTCATTCTTTCATTCTTCCTTCATTCTTATTCCTTCTTTCATTCTCCCTTTATTCCATCCCATTTCTTCATTCATTCACTCCTTCCATCTCCTCGAAGCATTTCAACCCGAATATTTTTCACTTAATCAACAAGAACGATGTTTTTGTGATTGAATATCCACAACTTGGAGACAGACTTTGGAGAAAATAACGTTTTTGAATGCATTTCAATCGAAGCATTTGAATTTGAATCTCCAAACCAAACGAACTCTTTTGAGTTTCAGTATTTCATCCGCCTTTCATTATTCTGTAGGTTTATAAAAGTTGTTGTCAAAAAATTATGCTTTGTAATTATCAAGATTTTTAATTAACATCTTGTGTTCTTGTACGAAATATTTACTTGTCAATCGAACGTGGTTTATTCGTAATTCATCAATATTATTGCAATCACAATAGTTATTCACGGTTACAATTAAAATTATAATTGTGATTATAATATGATAATTATAATTGTGATTATAATATGATAATTATAATTGTGGTTATAATATGATAATTATAATTGTGATTATAATAATGATAATTATAATTGTGATTATAATATGATAAT